>VDFB02035086.1:0-13697 GCA_007258455.2 Sequoia sempervirens
TAGTCCGACTCTAAGGAGTCCCCTTCTTTGGGTTTCCCTCATGAGAGAGAACTTGGGGGACGCCTCCTTGGAGGTTTGTGGGCTTGTAAGGTGATTACTTCATTGGTTTTCCCTCATGAGAGAGAACTTGGGGGACACCTCCTTGCAGGTCTGCAAGCCTATAAGGTGATTACTTCATTAGGATTCCTTCATGAGAGAGAACTTGTGGGTTTCATTCTTGCAAGTTTGCGGATCTGTAAGGTGCTTACTTCACTTGGCTTCCTTCATGAGAGAGAACTTGGGGGTTGCCTTCTTGCAGGTCTGTGAGCCTATGAGATGCTTTCATCTTGTGGGATTTGTTCATCATTGGTATGAGGGGCTTCAGTGTACTTTTTACAACTTCATAGTTTCATAGACATACAAAGTCATTTTTGTTCAAAACTCCCCAAGGAGGGTACCTATGGAGTCCTTTGCCTACCCTGTGCTTTCAAGTTCACCAGATCACGGTCTGCTTCCTCAATGGTTTAGGTATACATTTCTAACCCTACTAACTCTTCGATCTAATTTACCGAGCGCTCATCCGTATTCTTGCTAGCTAAAGTGGGGGAAAAATGTATAGGAGCGAATTTTCACCCCTTAAGCAAATTCCCCTTTCACATACCCTCACCTTAGAAAATCAAATTCAAAGGAAAAATTCCACGTCACCCACTTGTCTTCCATCCACTTGGCATCTATCTTGTGCGTCGGTGAGAGAATATTTGTCAGGGACGCACGTGCGGTGTGTAGACATCCGCGTGACGCACTGTCATCTGTGATAGATTCCTACGTCTGATGTTGGCAAAGGCATTGCACACCTAATTGGGCTCGAATTGTAATGTCTCTCTTCAGCCAACCGACCCCAAAAATGGAAGATCCTTCCTCATTCTACCTTCAAATTTATTCTTCATTCATTCTCTCCATCTTCTTGGCATTCTAGCAATCTCTCTACTTCATTCACTTCACTCTTTCACTCTCAAGAAGCATTGTAGCACTCTACTTTTGAGCATCGTAGCATACTTGAAGCTCTTTCAACTCCACATTGCAAGTGTGAGGCATCTTTGGAAGTGTGGGCTTGAAATCTTGCAAGACCTCCCTTCATCACTGTTGTAGCTGTGGTGACTTTGTCGAGTCCATACCTTGCATTCTCCCTCCTAGTGAGCTTTTGGGTGGAGGTGGTAACACTTCACTCCTCTCCTTTGTGATTTGATTAACATAATATTGTTTGTAGTGTTCATTTCCATCTTTTCTTTCCTTTATCACATATTCTACTTTGTTGCTTTCTAGCTATCCGTGGAGGTGGAAACACCAAAACAGGGGTTTGACTGAGGTAGGCCCCTATACAGCCCCAAAAATTTTCACCCTTTCTTGTGTGTAGGTGAACGTATGTGTGGAGCTAGTTGACGAACTAGCGCTTCTATGAGTTGATCTTTTTCACTTTAGTCTTTATCTACTTGCTCCATTATTTACGTACTTTCTTTCTGTATTTCTTCATCTTTTCATTTTCATTAAAATCCATCAGCTAGGCTGTCAGTACATTTTTAGGCATTATTTACTATGTCTTATGTTATCTGGCCCTACGGATGCTAGTGCGCCTGAGAGATGCTAGTGCACTGCGCTATTGTCCTAGAACCGTGCTGCCGTCCTCAGACAGAGAGTTGTCTGACCTATACAGTAGTGATCCTAAAAACCAGCTCACCTAGCCTAAACCTGAATCTCAGGTCTGTAGAGTGACAAAAGCATGTCATAGTGCTCTTCACTCTCGATCCTCATCCCAAGACATCTTTTAGAGTGAGGTAAGTTAGGGTAGCCCTCCGCTCTCGACTCTCCATGACCTGGAGCCTTGACGTGGTTGGTCCCCCTCTCTTACGCACAAATTATATGAAGGTTGTCAAATTTGTGACTTGATTTATTGCAATCCAAAAAGATCAAAATAATATTTAGATAGAGAAAATTGGTATGCTTAGAATGATGTCAAAACACATGACCAACTCTACACAAGACAATGCTAATATGACTCAAGGAAGCTCAAAAATCTATGATGAGATATGGTTGTTTGGCTCATTATTCAAAAAAAATTATCATCGAGCATGCATTCTAGTTTTGTTAGCCTACTAAGTTCTCAGGTGCTACATGAATGCACATCTTTTTTCCATAGAGGCACACATTTTTCTCAACCTGTTAATGGGTTTGCATGGTCAACCTAGAGAAGTTTGAGGTAGGGATCACCTACCATGTACATATTTTAAGTAGGAGGTTAATCTTGTGTGTTTTCTTTGCTTGCATCCTTTGTGTCATTTGCCTCATTTTTTACTTGTGTCTAGTCTCTCCTTTTAGTTTGTTGTGTTGATTCCCATTTGAATATATTTCCCAATGGATTTAAGGCATTAATATTTGACCAAATAATTTGGATTCATCCAGTGTCCTTTGCAATCCTCTTCCTTAGTTAGAGCCGTCTATTGGTCTCATTTTTAAACTCGCTAAATTTCAAAAAAAAATCATCAAAATTCTTATGTCAAGTGGTTCCTAATAAAAAAGGTCCCCAAATATCTCCACATGTTAAATCTCTCACCATTTTAAAGAAAAATATCCATTGTCCTAGCCAACCCTTAGAAGTAGTGATTTAACTTACCAATATTTGCAAAAAAAATTAAATATTGAAATCCATGAAAGATGATGCAAAACACTTCTATAGGGAATTTCCTAATAATATTTATCCTAATGTGGAAAGTCTTTTGGATCAAAAAACCTTTTGGTTGGTGAGACATTAAAAGTTTAATTTCTCATGGGGTGATTTGCAGAAATAATTAAATCTAGAGTTTTGTAGGAGATAGAGAAAAATGGTCTAGTAAGGAGTTTTTTCATGTCATTGCCAACAATGTGGCTAGGTTTTGTAAGAAAATACTATCTCTATCAAAATTTATGCATATATTTTTGTTCATCGTGCTTGCATCAAACATTTTCAAAATAGGTTCATGAGTTTAAACAGTTTGATGAAGTCTTGATAATTTTTCTCTATGACATCTCTATGGTTTAAAAAGTTAATTTTTGAAGGTTGGGATATTAATTGGATTTTTAAAAAATATTTGTAAAAATCTCACATTGTCGGAGTATATTACAATTTTAAAAAATCCTTAATATTAAAATCTTCAAAATTCATTTTGTCCATTTCAATTTCTAAAGATAGTAAAACACCTGACATTATTTAGTTTTGTAATGGAGGGATGATTTTTGTTATTATATATGTGAAATTTCAAACCAGAGATAAGGCAAAAGGAAAAGTGAATGCTATCAAGAAAGGATCTAAAACTGTTTCTATTACAGAAGCTGCAAAAGCTTCTATTGTTCTCTAACTTGGTAAACCTTGGATTGTCAAGCTTGTAGGAAAATATTTGTTACAAATTGTCTTTCTTATGGTAGTAGTATTTGTGAACAGGCTCAAGAAGGTCCTTGAGGCTTTTGTGGTGCTCTTATGTTACATAAGGGATCCAATTATGGAGGAATTGATAATATGACATTCCACTTATTTGAAGTAGAATCCAAGGCATAGGATTTTAAAAATAGGCTTGTGGAGTATGATCGTAATGTAGTTGAGTAGACATTTATGATTGATAACCAAAGTGGTTATTATGAATATGAGGGGAACATAAGTGAAGTTGTGTTATCAAGATAAGAGATTCCAGTGCTAATTGATATAATTCCTAGAATTACAAATCAAGTCATAACACAAGAGTGGAAAAATAATAACTAAGGAATCAGACCTAGTGTTAATCCTTTGTTGAGACCCCAGTTCTGGCATATATCTATTTTAATCAAAAATTCATGAGAAGACCTAGTGCTTAATTCTAGGGATAGAATACTAAATTTTGGTGATATAAATATGTATATGTCTTTTATATCATTAGTAAACCTATATTTGGTGGACAATGTATACTGTCAATTGTTATCATAATTAGATAACTCAAACTTTTTCTCCTTGTGAAGGGAGTAAAGATGGAAAATTTCTTTCTCTCAAGTCCATGGTTATGATATAAACCATATGGATACTATAAAACTGAAAAAGTGTAAGGAAAATTAGATGCGGAAAACAATTCTCCTAACGTCAATACCTCAGGGAAGAATGCAGATACACTTTAAAATTTACAATTACAGTTCAATCAAGATGCACTAAGAAACAGATAACAGAAACAGAGTATTTGACAATCACACATGAACACCAGATATACGTGGGAAAACCCTTACAGGAGAAAAACCCACCACACCAAGAGAAATCACTTTGTATTACAATAACAAAAATTACATACAAATGCCAGACTTATCTTTCTGGTGTCATTATACAACAACATTCACCATGAACATTCTTCGAACATAAACTTTCAAGTTACAACCTTTACAGATTAGAATACATTCACTGATCAACAACAATTTGTCGATTCAACAAAACTAACCAACCGATCGCAATCTGCAATCGCAGAGTATATCCTTGGCATTCCTTGTCTGTCGAACTTCCTCACAGAACCGTCGCAACCGATTGTCTTCCAACAGTTCAGATTCAACTTCTCCTATTGGTCCATGAGACTCCACATAGGACGGTCAAACGGTCAACATAATTCACACTGTACTAGCATCTCAGTGAGATACTAACACTGTCTCGCCGATGCCACATAACCTTCATACCGAAGTCACCAAGAGTAACCGATATAGCCAAGACGTTCCATCGATCTTCATGTGTTACACTGAGTCACCAAGCAGTCGCCCAGACCTATCGCTTTCACCAGGATATCATAGCGAGTCACCAAAGGTTTTACCGAAGTCACAAGTCATATTGAGCTCCAAAGAATAGTCGGCAAGACTTACATCTTTCGCCGAGAGAACATACCGAACTCCAAGACTTACTTCGAAGGCATCAACATAAACCACTGTCGGTGAGACATGTTACTTTCACTGAGACATCACACCGAGCACTAGGACTTACCCCGAAGTGTTCATCTATCGCCAAGAATTATACCGAAGATCCCAAAAGGTGTTCCTGTCGGTGAGACCTTCAACGTTCACTAAGACGTCTTCCCGGGACCTTTGAGTTACCCCGATAGCCAATGGCTATCGGCAAGACATCCTTCAGTTGCTAACATGTTTCTCCGAAACCCTTTGTGTTACACCAAAGAACTTTTGGATGTGTCCCCGTCGGCATGACCTTCACTGTTCGCTAAGATCTCACACCAGGTTCTATATGTTAGGGCGAAGACATCAGTAGTATTCCTATCGACAAGACATTAACACTTCGCTGAGACTTCTTAGCGAGAACCCTTAGTTATCCCGAAGACCATAAAATGAAATATCTTGTCGACGAGACATTAACACTTCGCTGGGACTTCTCACCGAGCCGCTATAAGCTACCCCGAAGCCCGTGGTCGCCATGAGTCTCCCCGATACACGATTGAATGGCCTATCGGCCAGATGTCTCCCGAGCACTAAGAGGTCATACCAAACACTCCTTGTCACAGTGATAGCTCCACAGTGAAAGCATTCGGCAAGACAGAAACAAGGTCACAGCGACCTATTCAAAACATGATGATACAAATTGCTTGTCGGCCAGACATGAGAGCTGTCACACTAACTTGGCTCCTAATGAGGTTTCAGCCTATATTGATTGAGGCACATATTTCCAACAATCTCCCACTAGACAAAGATCATACAGGCACCTCCAAAGCACAACATAATTTACTGAAAATCATGGGCACTAAGGCCCATTGAATTGGCACACCACCTGAACTTGTCTGTGCTCACTGGCTTCGTCAATGAATTTGCAACATTCTCTAGAGTATCAACCTTTTCCAAACTGACCTTTCCATCCTCCACCATATCTTGTACAAAATGGTACTATACGTCTATATGTTTCGTCCAAGCATGGAAAGTAGGGTTCTTTGCCAGAAAAATTGCACTCTAACTGTCACAGAAAATAGTTATTTTCCCTCCATCAAAACCAATGTTAGAACACAAACATTTCAACCATACAGCTTCTTTACAAGCATGAGTAGCTTCCATGTATTCAGCCTCCGTAGTGGACAAAGTGACTACAACTTGCCGCTTACTCATCCAACTCACTACACCACCATTCAACATGAAAATGTATCCACTGGTGGACCTCCTGCTGTCAATGTCCCCTGCCCAATCATAATCCACATAGCCTCGAATGCTAAGAGTCCTCTGTGATTCAACCAAGTTCCCATGGTAACACAAAGCAAAATATGAAGTTCCCTTCAAATATCTAAACACTCTCTTCACAGCATCCCAATGTGTTCTTCCTGGATTAGCCATAAATCGACTAAGAACTCTCACTGCTTGGGCAATGTCTAGCCTTGTACAAACCATTGCATACATAAGACTTCCTATTGCACTAGCATAGGGTACACTGGTCATGTCCTCCATCTCAGTAGGAGATTTTGGACAGTCCTCAACAGATAGCTTTGTTCCCTGCATGACTGGAACCACTAGCTGTTTGCAATCATTCATACAAAATCTCTCAAGAACAGGTTCGATATACTTACTCTGACTGAGCCATAGTTTTCTATTCTTCACAGTCCTGGTTATCTCCATCCCCGAATATACCTTGCTGCACCAAGATCCTTCATTTCAAACTTAGTAGACAACTAAGACTTAAGATCAAAATCATTAGCTTACTATTGCCTATGAACATCATATCATCAACATAGAGACCAATAACAAGTACTTGATCACTTTCAACTTTATAGTATACACAGTGATCGATTTTGATCTACAATCCCAAAGGCAATACAAAAGTATCAAATTTATGGTACCACATTCTAGGTGACTACTTTAACCCATACAAAGACTTCTTTAATTTGCATACCAGTTTTTCTTTACCTTTTCCAACAAAGTGCTTCGGTGGGACATATAGATTTCTTCTTCAAGATCACCATGAAGAAATGTTGTCTTCACATCCATCTATTAGACCTCTAAGTCATACGTTGTTGCAAGTGACAAAAGAAATCTAATAGATGTCAGGCTTTGCTATGGAGAAAATATTTCCCCATAATCAATTCCCTCTACACGGGAATAACCCTTTGAGACCAGTCTTGCCTTGTACTTTTTCTCCACTTTGCCATCCAAACCAATCTTTTTCTTAAATACCCATTTGCAGCGAACAACCTTTCTGCCTTTAGGAAAGGGCACTAGACTCCAGGTTTCATTCTTTTCTAATGATTCCATCTCTTCATTCATGGCTTCCAACCAAGAGTTTGAATCAGACATTTTAATTGCCTCTTTTATAGTCCTAGGCTCATCAGTACTAGAAATCAAAGCATAGGCATAAGTAGAATCAATCAATGAGAACCCATACCTATCTGGTTGTTTTCTTTCTCAGGTTGACCTCCTCACTAGCTGAGGCTGAGGTTCTTCTTCTTCAGAACTTTTAGAACTGCTTGAGCTCTCCTCAGTTTCAGGTACATTTTGAATTTTCAATTCCTCTTTCTCTGGTGTAGGAGGAATTAATGCTACATCCTTATTGTTTTCTGACTTTGTCTCTGACTGCAGATCCAAAGTGGAAGGTTTTAGCTCATGAAAGATTACACTTCTGCTGTATACAACCTTCTCTATATCAGGATTCCAAAGCTTGTATCCTTTTATGACAGCACTATAGCCAATAAAAATACATTTGACAGCCTTGTTCTCCAGTTTAGATCATTTTACATCTGACACATGAGCATATGCCTCACAGCCAAAAACACGAATATGTCTTAAAGAGGGCTTCTTACCAGACCATGCTTCCAAAGGCGTTTTCTCAACAAGAGAAGAATTAGGAGACCGATTAATCAAGTAACATGCAGTAGCAGTAGCCTCAACCCAAAATTTCTCCTCCAAGCCAACACTACTAAGCATACTTCGTGCTCTCTCCATCATTGTCCTATTGAACCTTTCTGCAACTCCATTATGCTGTGGAGTATAAGGTGTAGTCTTGTGTCTTTTAATTCCATGGTCTTTACAATATCTTTCAAATTCATCAGAACATAATTCACCGCCATTATCCATCCTTAAGCATTTTATTTTTCTACTAGTCTAATTTTCAACAAGATTCTTAAATTCATTAAACCGACTGAATACTTCAGATTTACTTTTCAGAAAATATACAAATGCTCTTCTTGAATAATCATCAATGAATGACACGTAGTATCCTGACTTAGACAAAGAAGGAACATCCATTGGACCAAACACATCCGAATGAATATAATCTAGCAAACCAGAAGATTTATGAGGACTGGAATAAAACGAAACACGATGTTGCTTTCCATATATACAATGCTCACTGAATTCAAATTCAAGATTACAAACTTCAAGCCCCTCAACCAGGTTTTTATTCTTCAAGGTTTTTAAACCTTTTTCTCCTATGTGGCCTAACCTATGATGCCAAAGCATAGTCTTCTCTGCAGGAAGTTTTACTTCCATAGAGTTTACATAATTAGGGATGTTTCCCTCTTTACCTCCATGAGTAGCTTTCAGTGACTTTCCAGAGACACTGTTACATTGAACAACATGTGCATCCAACTTGTACAGGGTACCAATTCGAGCACCTCTAGCCAGCACCATTGAACCTCTAGTCATCTTGCAGCCATTTCCAGAGAATGTGACTTGTACTCCAATGTCATTCAGCATACTTACAGATAATAGATTTTGAGCCAGACCTAGTATGTGCATAACATTATTAATTCCCTTTACTCTGCCATCAAGAAATTGTATTCTGACTCTTCCACGGCCAACTATCTCCAAGGTAGAATCACTTGCCAAGGACACCTTTCCACCATTGTATTCTTCATACTTTGTGAACCATTCTCTGTGAGAATTCATGTGGAAAGATGCTCCAGAATCAATCAGCCAGACATCATCTGATGCCTGTGTAGCCAAGGCTACAATGAAGGCGTCACCATCACTATGAGAAGAACCATTATCGGAAGAGCCCTTCTTCTTTTTCTCCTCTTTACAATCCTTTCGGACATGACCAGGTTGCCCACAGTTCCAACATTTCACCTTGGACTTCTTGCCAGGAGACTTTGATCTCCCCTCTTATTTCGACTTGGAATTTTTGTCCTTCTTCTTGCCTTTCTCTTTCGGTCTTCCTCTGACAGCAAGAGCTTCCTTCACCATCTCAGAAGATTTCCTTCTCATCTCTTCTGACAAAAAAGATGCAACAACATCTTCCATCTTGAAACTAGATGTTGTACTCCCAATAGCCATCACCAGATGATCCCATGAGTCTGGCAAAGAACACAGTAGAAGCATACATCGATCCTCTTCTTCAGTCTTCACACCAACAGATGTCAATTGAGCAATCAACATATTAAATGCATTCAAATGATCAGCTACAGACCCACCTTCTTGCATTCTCAAACTATACAACTTCTTCCTCAGGAACAGTTTATTCACCAAGGACTTCCCCTGATAAATAGACGCCAGTCTCTTCCACAAGGTAGATGCAGTTTTCTCCTCATGCACATTCAGAAGCACTGTCTGCCAAACAGAGCCTTATCAGCCCCTTAGACTTCCTATCTACAAGGTCCCAATCTTCTTGCTTCATGCCTATAGGTTTCGCTCCAGACACAGCAATCCAAAGATCCCGATCCACTAAGAGATCCTCCATCTTGAGTTTCCACAACTCAAAGTTACTGCCATTGAATTTCTCTATTTCAAACTTTCCAGATGTACTAGTCATCTTAATCTGTAATTAGAAATTGACAAACTTCTACAAGACTCCCACTGAACAGAATTGACACAAAAAACCAACGTACCCACAAGGATAACACAACTGGCCAGGCTCTGATACCACTTGTAAGGAAAATTAGATGCAGAAAACAATTCTCCTAACGTCAATACCTCAGGGAAGAATGCAGATACACTTTAAAATTTGCAATTATAGTTCAAGCAAGATGCACTAAGAAATATATAATAGAAAAAAAGTATTTGAAAATCACACATGAACACCAGATATATGTGGGAAAACCCTTACGAGAGAAAAACCCACCACACCAAGAGAAATCACTTTGTATTACAGTAACAAAAATTACATACAAATGCTAGACTTATCTTTCTGGTGTCATTATACAACATCATTCACCATGAACATTCTTTGAATAGAAACTTTCAAGTTACAACCTTTACAGATTAGAATACATTCACTGATCAACAACAATCTGTCGATTCAACAAAACTAACAACCAATTGCAATCTGCAATCGCAGAGTATATCCTTGGCATTCCTTGTCCGTCAAACTTCCTCACAGAACCGTCACAACTTATTGTCTTCCAACAGTTCAGATTCGGCTTCTCCTATTGGTCCACGAGACTCCACATAGAACGGTCAAACAGTCAATAGAATTAGCACTGTACTGGCATCTCGGTGAGACACTAACAGTGTCTCGCCGATGCCACATAACCTTCATACCGAAGTCGCCAAGAGTAACCGATATCACCAAGATGTTCCATCGAGCTTCATGTGTTACACCAAGTCACCAAGCAGTCACCCAGACCTATCGCTTTCGCCAGGAGATCATAGCGAGTCACCAAAGGTTTTACCGAAGTCACAAGTCATATCGAGCTCCAAAGAACAGTCGGCAAGACTTACATCTTTCGCCGAGAGAACATACCGAACTCCAAGACTTACTCCGAAGGCATCAACATAAACCACTGTCAACGAGACATGTTACTTTCGATAAGACATCACATCGAGCACTAGGACTTACCCTAAAGTGTTCATCTATTGCCAAGAGTTATACCGAAGATCCCAAAAGGTGTTCCTGTTGGTGAGACCTTCAACGTTCGCTGAGACATCTTCCCGGGACCTTTGAGTTACCCCGATAGCCAACGGCTATCGACAAGAAATCCTTCAGTCACTAAGACATTTCTCTGAAACCCTTTGTGTTACACCGAAGAACGTTTGGATGTGTCCCCGTCGGCGTGACCTTCACTGTTCGCTAAGATCTCACACTGGGTTCTATATGTTATGGTGAAGACATCAGCAGTATTCCTATCAGCAAGACATTAACACTTCGTTGAGACTTCTTAGCGAGAACCCTTAGTTATCCCGAAGACCATAAAACGAAACATCCTATCGGCGAGACATTAACACTTCGCTCGGACTTCTCACCGAGCTGCTATAAGCTACCCCGAAGCCCGTGGTCGCCATGAGTCTCCCCAATACACGATTGAATGGCCTATCGGCCAGATGTCTCCCGAGCGTTAAGAGGTCATACCGAACACTCCTTGTCATAGCGATAGCTCCACAGTGAAATTATTGGGCAAGATAGAAACAAGGTCACAATGACCTATTCAAAACATGATGATACAAACTGCTTGTCGGCTAGACATGAGAGCTTTCACACCGACTTGGCTCCTAATGAGGTTTCAACCTGTATTGATTGAGGCACATATTTCCAACAAAGAGGAGGAGCATTGGCAGCACCTTCAGAGGAATCTTTGTATAGATGAAACTTGCCCAAGCCTAACAATGATTTTGAATAGGTTTGATAATGTTTTAGATCATTATTACATTCTCAAAGTGATGGTTACAAAGTATTTATAAGTCTATTATGACTAGGAGGCTATAAAATTATCAGGCCTGTTCAAAATCTCAAAGTATTTATAAAGATTCCTCTGAAGGTGCTATTATGACTAGGAGGCTATAAAATTAATGTTTTTGAATGTAAAAGAGTTTCAATTTTCTTTTGGTTCTTCCATTGATTAGAAAAAGAACTAGGGGAAAGAAAATACTTTCTAGTTTTAAGCTTTGTATAGAGTTGTTTATGGAGTTGTATAATTTCATAAAGATAATAGAGAAAGCATTTGAATTGTATGTTTTTAATGTTCTTTTGTTTTATTATTAATAAATTTTGTCTGTTAAATTGGTAATGCTTTTGTATCATTGTGGCAAGCCATTGGTTATCTATTGGATCATTTATAGTTGTACAACATATGCAATGAAATGCAGTTATAATCTTTTGTGTCCTAGTTTGAGTGCATTGATATATAGCTTATCTAATACTATGTGAGGTTTGCATGTCATTTTCTCAGTGTTTTCACAATATCATATCTATTATTTTGTCATTCATCATACAAATCTGGTATTAATGTATATTTTTATTTTGTTATGAACTTTCATTATGTAACTTGCACAAGATTTTGGAATCCTAGTTAGCATATGTGTGTCTATAGCTAGGGTTTCTATCAATAAATTTCATTTAGTTTTTCCCTTTTTACCTTTGGTATTTTGGTTAAAATACCAAAAAACCCCTAAATTTGATCATATGAGGGATTTTCCCCTCTCAAATGTAGAGGAAGATTGATGTTCCGTAGTGATCTCTCCAACTATTGGAATGATTGTCACTACTTTTTAAGCATATAAGATCATTCTTGGAGATATAACTGCAGTGACAAACCTATTTACGAACACTCTTAAAAATAACTTAGTGAAAAAGTCAAAGAGTTGGGGTTGGGGGATTAGAGACACCAAGGAATGGGTGCTTGTGGAAAGGGATGACTAAAAATCTCTCTTATAAGGAACTTAACTTGCAACATATCAAGGATTTAGGGTTCAAAGGGAAAGCATGCTAGGCAACAAAAAATCATGTCTAAACACATGATCTTGAAGGGATAACATAGTGAAAAGTGTCAAGGAGTAATGTTTGAGGATACCTCATAATAGGTACCCTAAGGGGAAGGATAAAAATATAAGTCTAAGAAGATACTTAGTGCAAAGGGATAGGGTTCAAGGTTTCAAAGATCATTGGAATCATGAAATTGGTACTTGTTTAAGGGAAAGTCTAAAACTCTATAAAGAATAAGGGAAAGAGTGGGGAATGAGTGAAAAAGATAGCATGGAGAAATTAGAAATCTTGGTAAGGAAAAGGGGTGAAGTAATACTTAGAAGGAATGTTATGCCTAGATGGAAAAGTATAGTACCCTAATAGGATAAAGTAAATGGTGGAGTTGGGTGGAAAGGCATGCCTAGAAGGGAAACATTGAAAGTATGAAATTCTAACAACCTACCTAAACTAAGAGAAATAACCAAAAAATACCCTACACTTAGTTTTTTGGGACTTTACAACTTCCAACACATAATAGGTACATGGGAGATGAGGGAGAACAACATATATGCAAATTATGACCAAGGGAGACCCATTAGGAAATATCTTAGATTGGTAATCTACGATGGGAATAAGAAGGCCAAAATACATTAGGGGCTAGTATTCAAGAACAATAGGTCATGTTGGGACATAGGTGGGAGAAAATTATAAAATAAATAGGATTTTTGGAGTTTCAAGTACTAAGGGTCAAGTGTGACTCATGAATCATACCTTTGTCAAGGATTGAGGTTCAAGGATACACTAATTGAGGTTCAAGGATACACTAAACTCAATTCCTATTATTGCTGAAATTTTCACCCTTTGTTGAAACTCATTCAACATTCTAATGCCACAATGGAAATGATCTCAAGGTGTGGAACCCTTGTACATAAGATCAAATGATGCAGGAGCTTTTACATTTTGGTTTTCTTTTTATTTTCCATTTTATTGTGTATATTTTGGCTTGGGATGCGAATTTAGGGGCATGTTATTGTGGGCACACCATGCTGATTTGGATGGTAGTTTTGAACTTGCTAAAATTAACTTCCACTCA
>VDFB02035087.1:0-12214 GCA_007258455.2 Sequoia sempervirens
CTAGTCAGCGGATCTCATATTCAGGTGATGGACCTAATGAACCAAATGTTGCTATTGGCCACTACGTGTCAATCATTTGCACAGGATGGTGACACTTGTATCATTAAGCCTTGTCGGGACCACCGCCATCATTTGCAGAGGATGCACTTGTGCCTGGGATGACTGGATGCTTGGTTTCAAATTGTTTTTGTTGCAACGACTTGGGGAATATTCTAATTTTTGCATCATTGCCGGGGGATTGTGAAATCTTTTCTTTTACTGCTCTCCGAGGTGGTGGGGATTTTTTCCTGCTATATATATTTTTCTCTGTTGTGAGAAAAGGGTCTGAAATTTGGAGGAAACACTGGTTTTAGTTAAAGACGGTAGGCCTTTATTGCTGTTTTATTTTATTGCAAAAAACTTTCAGACTGTGCCAATTGTTCGGCCTTTCTGTTCTTTCATGATATTTGATCAAACTGTAAACTATGCTTTTATTGTCTGGACATTTCATCTAAGAACTTCTATATATGTTGAATGCAATTTTTTTGACCTAGACCATGTCAAATGACTCTTCTCGGCAGTAGGAATGTATGCAATATTATTTTATATCAATGAATGGATTGTCTATGCTATAATCTTCAGTTTATAATTTTCTGGAACACTACAAACACCAATATGGCCCTTAGATCTATAATTTATCATGCCTATCATTAAGTCTTGGCGCATCGCCTTAGGTTAGACTTTATTTTATTATATCTGTTTCCTTTTCCGTTTCCAAACCCCCATTACAGAAGAAGTCGACTTCTCTAAAAACATGGAGGTCACTCAGTTTAGCGCAAAAGGTCCCCCATAAACTGAGTTTCCCATAAGACATTGTTACCCCATCAAATTTTGGTGTCAAAAATTATAATTGTAAATTGGATGCTCGTGTCAAAAGTTACATGGCTCTGAGAAGTGCTATGAAAATTTGAATTTCAAATGAAATATCTTCCTGGGTAGGAAAACGAATGGTTGGACCTTTGGGCACCAAAACAAAAAGAGGAGTTACACTTTCCAAGACATTCTAAGGTAGTTATTTGTGTCACATATAGGGACGAATGGATATTATGGAAGGGGATCCATTAGTGCAAATTGTGGCTCTAAATTGTAGATTTTTCTTAAAGAGTTGATTTTTTTTTAGTGAGGAGATAAGCCCATGTGGTTGTAGCATTTTAAGTTTTGAATATGACACCAAAAAATTCCATATAACTCATGCAATATCCAACAAAACATCCCACAAAATAAAAATCCATCATATAACTCTCCATCCATTCCTCAACACCAAACATACACTACATCTAACCAACCATGAAATAACCAACATAATGACTTACAATTACAAATCCAAAGTCTGAATAAAATGAATTACTGACATGCAACTAAGACAAACAAATAAAATCTACACTCTTGAGGATATTTGTCCATATCCATTTGATAGAAACATAGCTATGATACCCTTTCCTCACAATTTTAAAATGCCTAAGTTTCACAAATATAAGGGAACATGTGATCCAAGAGAACACATATGAGAATTTTATATAACATGTCTCGAGGTTGCATATAACGACACATACTTAATGCACCTCTTTCCTCGAAGTTTAGGTGGACAAGCAATAGAATGTTTCTCCCATTACAAGGTATCAAAAAATTCCACAAACTTGTGGAAAAGTTTTTTGATCATTTCTCATACAACATGGAACATGAAACTACCATGACCAACTTATATAAAACAAAAAAAATTGGGAGAAACAATTTCTTCCTTCTTACAATGTTGGAGACATAAGTCCAACAAATACAAATAGCCTATTCCTAAAAGACAACTTGTGGATATATTTTTCCAAAACCTTAACACCAAAATTGCCTTCCACTTAACTGTACAATGTACTAACACCATTGAAGAAGTTATAGAAAAATGAATCACCATCGAAAAGGATCTTATCACTAAAGGATTTATCAAAATCTATAAGGATAATAGGGATCAAACATCAAACTCTAATGATAAACCTCGCCTATGGGCTAAAAACAAGAATGTCATCAATGATAGGGCCATAGATGCAAAATTTACACAAAACATACAACCTCCATCAAACAATCAACAAAACAACCAAAATGTGAATTCTCTAAGAGGACCACCAAGACATAACAACACCACTAGATGAAAGTACACTCCCTTAGGGGAGCCTATCAAGACGGTTTTGAAAAAGTTGATTCAAACAAATCTTATCAAACTTCCAAAACTTAGACATTATGATTAGCCTCAATTTAAATCCTCATAGTATAATGATAATGATTATTGTGAATACCATAGGACAAAAGGTCATAAAACACTGAAATGCATGAAACTTAAAAATCTCATACAATATCTTATTGACCAAGGAGATGTTAGCATCGATCAACATCTTGGAACTTTTGGAAATAATTATCTAGGGATTTACAAGGATCTAATCCCAAACCATGGTAAAGGAAATGACTCAGGAAAAGTAAAGGACTATAACAAAGTCAACCACTCCTATGATAATGTAGTAGGACATATTCAAGAATCTAAAAATTGCATTTTCATTGTCACTATACCTGGTAAGATTCTTGAGTGTGGAGTCACTAAAAAAAAAGGGAAATTAACCATTCAAGGAGGTCCACCCCAATCTAAAAGCTTAACTAAGGTGCTACCAACTGATTACAATCTCATAGATCATCTTAAGAAAAATCTAGCTCAAATATCCATTTTATAGCTTCTTAGGATCTCTCCCTCACATAAAAAATATTAGACAAGGCACTTTTAGAATCATATGTTCCTATCGACATAGATGTTGATCAATTCTAGGCCATGGTAGGACATATCACATCTAATCACCATCTATTATTCACTAAAAAACATCTCCCTTCAAATACATAACATAATCATGCCTTACATTTAGACGTCTTCATCCAAAAACATAAAATCAAAAGAGTCTTGGTAGAAGGTGTAGGCTTCGACAATTGTACTTTGAAACTTGTCAAAAAATTGGGATACTTGGATGAGGTTATTGAGAAACAAAAGGGAATTACCATTAGAGCATATGATCAAAATTAATATGAATCAGAAGGGACTATCAAACTTCCTATTTAGGTTGGTCTAGCTATTGCAGAAACCTGTCAAGTCTTGGACCTTAATTTACCATATAACATCCTCCTAGGACACCTATGGATACATGTCATGTAGGTTGTCCCTTCAACCTATCATCAATTCCTAAAATTCCCTTATAATGAAATTGAAGTGTCACCATTTACAGGGACCCTCAACATTTCCACTATTGTAAGAACTTGGAAGAAAAATAGTAAAAGTTGCTCCAAGTTCCTAACAATGATGTCGCCTCCCATTCAAAACATTATATTGATCCATCAACATTAGCCTCATCATCTATCATTCATAAACCTCTTCAAAAATTTAAGATTCAAGTACAAGAAAATGGTTGTGGAGATTATGGTCTTAAATGGTCCATTATATAGGGAAACTTCCATCTTCTCCTAAGACATATGAAAAACCACAAAACATAAACAAAACCTCTTCTACTATCAAATTTGAGCCTACAATTTTCTCCAAGTGGGAAGACCTCAACAAAGTTTTCATAGAGGAAGATATCTCCAATTGGTTGTACTAGGATAATAAAGAACAAGCTACTCTACCAGTTGATCCAAATAGTAAAGGTTTCCAAATCTTCTCCTAAGACATATGAAAAACCACAAAACATAAACAAAACCTCTTCTACTATCAAATTTGAGCCTACAATTTTCTCCAAGTGGGAAGACCTCAACAAAGTTTTCATAGAGGAAGATATCTCCAATTGGTTGTACTAGGATAATAAAGAACAAGCTACTCTACCAGTTGATCCAAATAGTAAAGGTTTCCAAATAATTAAGAACATGGGATTCACAAGTCATGGCAGTCTTGGTCTACATCAACAAGGAATAAGAGAATCCATTGTTCTAGAGAAATGAAAAAAATATCAAGAGCTTGGGTATGGTTTGCAAGATAACGTTAACCCTAATATTCAGAGTATTTCTAGTGAGGTAGTTGGAGTTTCTCATGTAGTTAATACTTTTAATGATGATACCATGGAGGAATCTCCCATGTACATCACATATCTATTTGAGAACACATCCATCAATACCATTAAAACTTTTTTCATTTACCTCACCTTAACAGGATAATAGCCTTCAACTCATTTACCCCCAACTCATCGATTGGGACCAACAACAAGCACCAATTTTGGACGTATTAAAAAATGATGATGCTATTGTTGAGTTTATGGGACTTAGAGATGGCATACCTCTTGGAGATCAAAAAGCAGGGTTTGATATAGAGCTTTATGAGAAAGCATAGTATGGGGGAAATTTGAATCCTTTAGTCGTAAAAGTGAAAATATAAAAAATAAAAAATAGATCCCCTAGTGAAAATCATAATGTGGTGCTTTTGGATCATGAAAAAGTAAAAAAAAAGGATGTATCCAAGGGTGAAAACATCTTTTAGGTTCCTGAGGATGAAGGATTTGACCTCCCCAGTATCACTAAGCACTAAGAGAAATCAAAGAAACTAGTAGAAGAATTAGAGCAGATCCATGTTGGAACTGTCGACACTCCTAAGATCACATTCTATGCAACATCTCTAGATCCCAAAGAGAAATTTTTTTTTACATCATTCCTAGAGGAACAAAAAATAAACTTTACTTGGTCTTATGCTGACATACCTAGATTAGATACAACATTAGTGGTCCATCACTTAATAGTATATCCATAGGAAAAACCAATGAAACAAAAGCTACGTAAGATGCATCCACAAATTGCACTACTTGTCAAAGTAGAGCTACAAAAGCTTTTGGATGTTGGTTTCATAAGACCAATTGATTATCCAAAATGGGTTTCCAATCTAGTACATGTTTCCAAGCCCACTTGGGGCATACACATTTTCAAATATTTCAAATATGTCAACAAAGCTTGTCCTAAGGATGAATTTACATTGCCTAACATAGACATCATAGTGGATTTTACAATAGGTCATGAGATGCTTTCCCTCATGGACAATTTTTTAGGTTATAACCAAATCTGTATAGCACAAGAAGATCAACATATATAAGATAGATTTTACATGCCCTTGGGGTACATACTATTGGAATCTCATGCCATTTTGTCTTAAGTACATAAGTACAACATATCAATGAGATATGATAGTTATCTTTCACATGTTCCATAATGTTATGAAGGACTATGTAGACGGCATCCTAGTAAAATCAATCACAATCACAAGGAAAGGATATCCAAAGGTTCCAACATAGATATTTGATAGACTAGAGAAGTATCAAGTGAGGATTAATCCAAAGAAAAGTGTATTTGGTGTCACTTTAGAAAAACTATTGGGACACATAGTGTCTCATAGAGGTATTGAAGTGGACCCTGCAAAGTCAAAGAAAATATTAATATGCCTCCTCCAAAAACACTAAAGCAACTTTGTAGTCTCCAATGGAAACTATAATCCATCAAAATATTTATAGCACAACTAGTGGATAAGTATCACCAATTTACTCATCTCCTACACAAGGATATCACATTCAAATGCGATGAGAAATATTAGCAAGCCTTCCAATAGCTTAAGGATTATCTAGCATCAACCCTAGTATTGATGTCTCTGGTTCCAGACAGACCTTTGATATTATACATTTTAGACACATCTGTAGCCTTAGGTGATCTCCTAGCACAAAATGATGACTCCAAGAAAGAAAGAGAAGTCTACTACATTAGTCGAACCTTAGTAGACTATGAGCTTTGCTATACTCCCATCGAGCAAGCATGTCTAGTTGTCATATTTACTTCACAAAATATTTGACACTATATGCTCAACCATCAAAATAAGCTCATATCTAAGGTAGAACCATTAAATATATGTTATCAAAAGCAACACTCATAGGCTGCATGGCTAAATGGGTAATGATACTTAGAAAATTTGATATAGAATATGTAGATAAAAAAGTTATCAAAGGGAAAATCATAGCATATCAATTAGCAAAGGAACCATTATATAATGAGAATCCTCTCATATCAAAATTCCTAGATGAGGCAATCTTCACCATCACTCCCACAAGTCAATGGAAGTTATACTTTGATGAATCACACACCCAACATGGTTTAAGGGCATAAGTTCTATTTATGAATCTTCTCATTGAGAAGTGGGGGGGATTAGCCAAGTAGTGGTTGGGTCAATGTTTTGGGTGGGTGGGTCTTTCCTTTGCTATTGGTCCATTGTGTTTGTATGTTTTTTTGGTTTCTGGTATGGGCTTAATGTTCTAACTTTGGACTTGGTCTCTTTTTGGCTCTTTGGGCTCTGTGTGTAAAGGGTACTACACCTTGTAAATGCTTGTTGTGGAGTTATCCTTTTCGCCCCACTTGGAGTGGGGACCCTCTTTTTGGGATGTCTTTTGACCTTTGGTTTCATTGGATCTATCTCTTTTGAGGTCTTGACATGTTGGTCTTGCTAGCTTTGATCTTGCCTTGAGGCTTGAGTTGGTTAAAATTGAGTTCTAGGCAAAATCTGGGTTTTCACCTGAATCCAGGATTTTCTGGATCCGGCGGATTTTCTCGGGCTCTGGTTTATTGTCTGTTTATCGCTGCATTTTCCGAATCTGGGTTTTCACCTGAATCTAGGATTTTCTGGTTCCGACGGATTTTCCCAGACTGTGCTAAAATCCTGAACTTCGTTATATTCCCGGTTTCTGCATTTCCGCAAAATTTGTGTTCATCCAGATTTCTGCGTATCTTGGGATTTTCTAAAATTCTGTCTTGAGCTCGGGTTTTTGGATTTGTCAGACGTGTCTTGTCGCTCATTAATGACCGAGGTACCTTTGCTCAGTGGCGTAAATGGGTCAATTTAAAACCTTCTAAGCATCATTTTAACTCCATCATTCACTTGTTTGCTGCCTTGGCGTCTGAAGTGCTTTCTCCATTCGAGCTTTGAGCATTGATCCTGAGTTGCTAGCGCGTGGATTGTTTAGTGCTGATTAAGGTTTGCTTCATGGTTGCTTCTTCGACCTCGAGTTTCGACTGGATTGATCCATGGTAAGTTATCATTGGCCTTTTCATTTGCTTGTGTGATGATTGAGTGTTTCTGTACTGAATAATGATCATTTCAGGTCAGCCTTTACTTGATTATGATTTTGTATTTATAGAGCTAGGGTTTGACTTTGTCCTTCACCAGTTTTCATCATCCTCTTTGCGTGCATTTTGTTTATCAATTGAGAGTCAGATGCATTTTCATAGCCTTGTCTGAATAGGACTAGCCCCTAAGTGTGCCGATTCGCCGTATTCTGGGACGATTAGGGTTTTGGTTCATTCGCCCGAATTTTCCATGCCAAGGCTGAATAGGGTTATTGCGATTTCATGATTTATGATTCAGCCCAACCTGCTCACACCTTGGGAAATCCTCGTGCATATTGATTGATCGCCCAAATGATAATTTTCTTTGAAATCTTAAGCTTATCCTGGTTTTAATGGCGTGGGTTTGGTTATCGAAATTAGGGCATCGTTGTTTTGGCATGAGGATTCGTCATTTGAAAGCCTTGAGACCTTAAGCCCATTCACATTCTGAATCTTGTTGGTTGGCGTCGACTTTGAAATCATTAGAATCCAAGTGAAGAAGTTAACATAATCGTTCAGTCGTCGCACGTCGCCGTTCATCGGGTTTCCGTGGTGTCCGCAGAATTTCTGCGCACCCGAATTTTCCCGGTTTAGGCTAATTCCGCGGAGTGGAGTAATTACCGGAACATTTCGAACTATCCGCGAAAATCCGTCCCATCCGGACTTTTCTGGTTTTCCTATCTAGCTTTATCCTTTTTGATTTTCCGAAGATAGGATTAATGGAGTGAATGCTAATTGCTTATTTCTTATTGCTAATGAACAAATTATAGGATAATCTGATGATCTTTTGGCTGAACTAATGATTTATGTGACTCATGATGCTTTGGCAGTGAGAATCCGTCTGGGTCGGATTTCTCCGAAATTCTGCCCCGACGGGATTTTCCCTGTTTGCATGGTTTTCCCGGACTGCTTTATTTTTCCGAATCTTCTAAGATTAGCAGTTTGTGGTGGATTTTAATCGCTTTATATGATTTTAGGCTAATCTTTGGATTGGAATATGCATGATAATTGAATACTAATGATGTCCTTTGTGAATGTAGGCCGAATCAAGCAAGGCTGCAGCAGGAAAGTCCAAGGGTGACACGGAGGGGTCATCTATCTCAGAGGCAGAAAGATTAAGGTTAGATACTAAGGGTCAGCTTCCTGAAAGTAAGATATTTTCCGTATGGTCAGAAGTGTCAGACACCAATGTGGGGGCCTGGAGGTACGAGGAGTTCAAACAGAGGACAGCTGAGAAGAATTTGTCAATCCTAAGGAATGGCATGATGAAGTCTGGGCTAGTGCATGTGGCAGGGTTTCCTCCTGCAATCCAATGTTATGAGTTGATCTTGGAGTGTGCCCGGCAGTATGATTTTGATACACAAAGGGTTGTCAGCACCGAGGGAAGAGTTTTGGCCAACTTCAGTCCTGTTTCCATTGCACAAGCCTTCGACATGCCTGATCTGCCTTCTGTGTGTGCTTTAAACATGGACTTGGCCCAGACATATTATGAGAATGAGCCAACCAAAGCTCAATAGGTGATCAACTCTTGGTTGGAGAAGCCAAAATCACATCACTCTAAACTGCCCAAGCAGTTGCATAGGATCAAATTCAGATCAGATATCTATGATGCCATAACATTTTTGAGCAGGGTGGCAGGTTTGAAGACTGCTGGAGTACTAGAGAGTTGGATGGTCCATGTGATCACCAAAATTGAATAGGGAACTAACTATCATTGGGCAGGGCTCATTAGTTCTGAAATTGATAAACAGCTGAGGAACGTCCTAGAGACTAAGAAATTCACCATGTCCTCCTATGTTATGTATGTGCTTGCTAGATTCTACCCATACAGGGGTTTAAGTCCACAAGGGACATTCAAACAGGACATAGTTTATGAAGTATACCCGGAGTTGCACCTAGGACACAAAGACTACAGGAGGGCTAATGATGCATTCACAATGCATATCACAAGGATGCTCCAGAATGTCGAGGATGTAAGACTGTCAGATGGAGCCAAGGGGTTGATAAAAAATTATGGGGCCTGGTTTATTCAATTTCCCACCTTCACCTACATTAGGATTGATGGATGCCCGGTCGCTCCATACAGGTTACCTAGATACCCCACAGATCACATTGTACTATTGGAAATTGTCAGACAGATTTGTGAGTTTGATGCCATTGTAAAGAAGGAAAAGCATAAGACAGGTTTTGGTGGAGATTTCCCTCTTGGAGTTGGTGTGGCAGAAGTGTGCCCTTCCATCCAATCAACACACACTGCAGGGGATGAATTGGCAGCATACAGTTTCTCCTTCCACTCCAAAAGAATGAACTTTGATATCACAGGAGAAGCACAAAAGAAGGCTACCAAGGAGTACAAGCATAAAGATGACCTAGAGGACTATTGGGCCAACATCAAGGATGATCTTGAAGCTAGAAAGAAGAGGTATTCTAGGCTCCCTATGGATGTAATCAGACAGTACAATGTCAAGTTGATCTCGGACCAACTGGAGGACGATGGAAACCTGGTACAGGATCATGCCTATGAAGCTGTGAAGGACAGGTCAATCGGGGAAATCAATTGGAATGAAGATGAGGTCACAGAGTTGGAGGACCTAATGGTCCCCGTTATGAAATTTACCTCTTCTTGGTTAAAGCATAAGGTTTGGGAGCTAGAAAGTGAGAAGGTAACCTATACCTTAAATTTGATGGGAAACCTCAACCCAATGTCTACTTCAGAGGAATCTGGGGATGATGACTCCAAAGGGAAAACCAAAAAGAGCTCTCCTTTCAAAATAAAGATTAGAGGCCCTAAGGAAAGTGAGCCGGAGCCAAAGAGGAAGCCCAAGGGAAAGAAGAGAAGTAGAACTTTGAAGATTGGTAGGTCCTCAGATGAGGAAGAGTTGGAAAACGCAGAAGAAGAAAGTGCTCCCCCACCGCCAAAGAAAACCAGAACAACTAGGGCTTCAAAGAAGAAGGTTCATGATACATCAAAGATGAGCCTCCAATCGTTGATGTGGAGAGTTTAGGAGAGAAGACTAAAGTTTATATGAGGAGATCCAGGACTCCCTCTCTAAAGGACACTGCGCAGAAGATAGATCCTCTGCCGAAATCACTAGTCACAGAGCCACCTAAGGTTGCTTCTCCTCCACCAAGAATGTCGGGGTAGGGGATTGAGGAACATGAGACTAGCGAAGAAGTAGAGCCATTCAAGGAAGGGACACTCTTTGGTGAGGCAGTCGGGCTTGAGGCCGAAGAGGTAGAAAATCATCCTTCTCCTCTAGTGATGTATGAAGAATCTCCAGAAAATGGCAGAGGTGGCGGATTGCCTGAGCAGGAGGAGGGCATCGCGTTTAGAATCCCATCACCAGTGCAAGAGGTGGAGCTTGAAGAAGGTGATCAAGGTAAGCAGTTCCCTGAAAAGGAAGAAGATAAAACAACAGAACAACAAGAAGAAGCAAGAACAGAGGAAATCCGGGTAGAACCTGCAGCCCCGGACTGGCTTGAAAAAGAGATTGCAAGGAAGAAACAGGTAGTTGTTGAAGACACTCCCTTGGATTGGGATGAAATGCTGTCTAAAATTGGCAAAGGAAAGAAAAAGAAGGCAGCTAAGCTAGTTTCAAAGATGGAGAGAGATGAAGCAAATAATCGAGTTATCCACATTGCCACCCCTGCCGCGGACAAGACAAGAGAAGATGTCACTAGGGGAGATTACAATATACAAACTATTAACCTAGTACCGGCATCCATGGAGCAGGATATAGAGGAATATGAAGGGTCTAGTGCTGTGATCATCGGCAGATTGAGGAAGGAGACCCAGACCAAGCACGAGCTGAGGAAAGAAAATGAAAGACTTAGGAAATGCTTGGAGGAGGTAATGAAACCCTTGCAATCTCTCCACCCATCTTCTTCTGCCACTCCTGGCTTTCTGCCCAAGGAAACTATCTCCGAGATTGAAAAGATGAAGACTTCGGCTCAAACTACAACAGATTGGTTGAAGGATGTGCAGGTAAAAGGAGATAGTGCAATCAAGGATACCCTGTCGGTTGGGAAGGATGTAGTCCAAGCCAAGGAATTATTGGAACATGTGCTATCCCAGGACAAAGAAGACATTGACCTCTTGCTGCAAAAATCCAAGGTCATCATAGAGCATGGTAAAGAACAACTGGCTGTGGATGGGATCCTTCCTTCCTCCAGATTAAATGAACCCTGGGAATGGTTTGAGGCTCTGTAGATTCAACATAAGGCCATGGAAAAGATCCAGAAGTGAAAGAAGCAAATAGATGGTGATCTTACTAGGGTGTATGAGGGCTGCATTGCATTCTTTGAGGTTATGACTGGTAGGAGAAAGATTGCTCCCAAATACCTAAGTCTGGAGCAACTCAGGGAATGGTGGCATGAAGTTTATGCCCCAGATTCTGAGAGTGTTATAACTGGCCACCAGCTAGATGATGCGGCCACCTACTTGGCAGTGATGGATAAGTACCAAGCACATAAGGATGATTGGAATAAGACTGTTGACCAGTCAAAAGAAGAGATTGATTCCATTAAATGTAGACTTAGGATCTTGCCTTTGCCACCTGTTGCCGAGCTAGATGGGGTGTTTTTGAGGGTTCAAGGATCGTTGGCCCAGAGCAAGGATAAAGGAGGCGGTATTTAATGCCATTTTGAGATTTGTGCTTCCCTATTATCATAGGGCATCCATAGGACTGGACTAGATTGGGGATTGTGTCGAGGCCGACCTTGACGATATAGATGGCATTTAATGTGTGCCTTATTTTGATTTTTCCTAAGGCCGACTTGTTTTGGCGGTTATTCTTATTTTGTAAATGTTTGGCTGGGCCGACATGTCTAGAATTTGATATAAAGGCATTCCTGCCTCATTGTAAAGGGGGTTAGACAATTAGATATTAGACATTAAAATCGGAGGAAAAAGAGTTAGAGCATTTTTGTGAGTTTCTTGAAGCAAGTATTGTAATCAGAACAGTGGAATTGTTGCAACAGTTTGATGATCTAATACAATTGAAGGCATTGTGGTTTTCCTGGTGAAATCTCTTGT
>VDFB02035089.1:0-20428 GCA_007258455.2 Sequoia sempervirens
CCTTGTCACTTCATTGGTGTTGGAGGAAACCAAGGTAGGCAACCTCTGCCTTAGGAAACCATGATGAATCTTCAACATGCCTTCCTTTCCATTTAAGCAGATATTCTTCATACTGCCTATTTCTTGTACTTCTTCCCACATGGCTATCCAAGTTTTCTTTTATCTCTTGCTTCTCTCAAGTATGTGCTTGAATTTTGCACTATTCTTTTATTGACCCATCCTCTATGTCACCTTCATGATACTTTATCAAATCAACAATGTTGAACACATGAGAAATGTTTATTGTACTAGACGACTCTACCTCATAAGCATTTCCTGAATCATGCTTCTTCAAGATCTTGCATAGTCCAAATTTCTTTATTTTAAACTTTTTATATGTTCCCATTGGGAACCTTTCTTTCCTCAAGTGAACCATGACATCATCGCCAACCTAAAATTCCTTAAATCTCCTCTTTTGATCAGCCTTAGCTTTGTACTGATAATTCATCTTATTGATGTGATTTCTTACCTCTTCATGCAATTTTTTTAAGTGCTCTACAAAATATTTAGCCTCAACACTAGTCTTTTATCCTTTTTCCATCTTCCTCAACTTAGAAACATTCCCATGACTACTCCCATATACAATTTGGAATGGGGATTTACTAGTAATCTTGTTGATAGAATTATTGTAAGAAAATTCTACTTGTGGTATAATCAAATCCCATCCCTTGGGCTTATCTCCTACTAAGCATCTTATCAGGTTACCCAAAATCCTATTCACCACCTTTGTTTGTCCATTAGTCTATGGATGGTTTATATAAATAAAATTCAAGTCTGTCTTCAACTTCTTCCAAAATGTCCTCCAGAAATAACCAACAAATTTGGTATCTCTGTCTAAAACTATACTCTTCGATAGAGCATGTAGTCTCACCACCTCTTTGAAAAACAACTCTGCAATATGAAGAACATCACTAGTCTTATGACATAGAATGAAATGTGCCATCTTTGAAAATATATCCACCACCAAAAATATGGAATCCTTCCCTGTTTATGTCCTTGGCAAGCCAAGAAAAAAATCCATGCTAATGTCCTCCCATGGCCTCGCAAGTATAGGTAATAGATAATACAATCCAATATTCTAACTTATTCATTTCTCCATTTGACATACTCTGCAACTTTGTGCAAACTTCCTCACATATTTTTGTAATTGTGGCTAGTAATAATTCTCACTAACAAGAGCAATGGCCTTATCTCGACTAAAATTTCCAACCAATCCTCCACTATGCTTCTCCTTGATTAGATTCTTTCTCATAGAACTCCTTGGAATGCACAATTTACTCCCTCTAAATAATATCATATCTTGGATTAGGAAATCTAACCATTTTGTCATATCCAATGTAACGGGTTCTAAACAAGCCTTACAAGCCTCTGCAAAGTCTAAACCAAACAACCTCTATATTCATCTCTATCAATAAATTTTTCCTTCTACTTAAGGAATTTGCAACTCTATTTGACCTTCCACTCTTATGCTTCAAAATAAAATTATAACTCTACAAAAAATAAACCCATTTTAAGTGCCTTTGATTTAACTTTCGTTGACTATTGAGATTCTATAAAGCCTAGTGATCAATATATAAAATAAATTCTTTTGGAAAAGATAGTGTCTCCATTTCTTCAAAGCCTAAACTATATCATAAAACTCGTGATCATAAATAAAATATTTCTTCTTAGCATAATTCAACTTCTCACTGAAATAGGCAATAGGCTTACCTTCTTGACTCAAAACAACTCCTATGGCAGTGCCACTAGCATAAAAATCTACCTAAAAGACCTTATTGAAATCTAGAAGTGCCCAAATGGGTTGCTCTATGACTTCTTTAACATATCAAAACTCTTTGTTGCTCCTATAGTCCATTTAAAATCCTTTCTATCCCCTCTCATTGCTTCAGTTAGAGGTGCACAAATAATACTAAAATTCTTAATTAACTTTTTGTAAAAACTTGCTAGACCATGAAATGACCTTACCTCTATAACAATCCTTGGGGTAGGCCATTCAATGATAGCTCTCACCTTCTTTCCATCCATTTTGAGACCCTCTGTTGAGACAAAAAATCCTAGATATACCAACTATCTCTTCACAAAACTATATTTCTTCAAATTAATCAACAACTTCTCCTCCCTTAGCTTCTCAAAAACTCTTTGGATATGCATCAGGTGCTCCACCATTGTCTTATTGAAAATTAAAATATTATCCAAATGAAAAAGAACAAATTTTCCTAAAAATTCTTTCAATACCTCATTCATAAGTCACATAAATGTGCTCGGTGCATTGGTTAGCCCAAAAGCAGTGACTAAACACTTGTACAAGCCCTCCTTAGTTTTGAAGGTTGTCCATTCATCTCCTTCTCTAATTTGGATATGGTGATATATGCTCTTCCTCTTTGATCTCCATTATTTTGATCAACAGGGTGATAGTTGTTATCTCCTTTCTAGTTCTGACTGTGATGCAAGGGCATCTAACAAAAAAGCATATATCTAGGGAACTTATGTTCCAAACAAAATTGGAGAAGATCAAATTGAACAAGCATCTTTGATTCACTAAACTTTTCTCAAAAATCCATACAATTTCAGTTGATTCTTAATTGCACAAATCCATAAATCATCAAACTTAGGCTCCAAATCTTTATCAGACCCAAACTCACCAGTACCAACACCTTTCTAATAGGAACAAAGCCAAAACTTGATTAGAATTCACTAAACCAAATAACTCTCCATCAATTCTACTTACTTTTACAAGGAAAAATAACCACAAATCATGCAAAATTCTTTCCAAATTATCATCAGATTCCCAAGGCACCATTATCATCATACTTTTGACTGAAATAAACCAATACACTCACTCACCAATACTGATCCATTAGTTCTTCTACCTTTTGTAGTCAAAGACACCATTCCTACACATTGAATAATCTTTACTCAAAAGCAAAAATAACAAAATTTCCTTCAAATCCTATTACAAATATTTAGACACCTTTAAAAACACCATTTAAACAAGTTCCAATCAATACCCATCACCTATATCTTAGTTTATACAAAAATTCCATTTTCTTGCATTCAACCATTAAACCCTAGTAGCTATGGCATACAAAAAAATAGGTATATGAAGCAAACCATTTTGAATCTCCAAAATCCTTTTACTATTCCAAACACCCATTTCATCCAATAATAGCATATCTCTAAATCAAATACACCTGTTTTGAAACATTCATCAGAAAATCTGGCTGTACACTAGTAAAGAGCCCCAATTAGGCCATTTTCTCAAAGGAAGTAGTCCTAAAACACCACAAAATTACCAAATAGCTTCAAACAGTCCTTAATCAAGTCTCCAAACTTAATATTCTCTAACTTTCAGGAATGGAAAGATTCAATAAACCACTAAACCACAAAACCCTTAGTTATAAGCTTTTCAACACAAAATGGATGAGGGTTTATTGGAAATATATGATGCAAACCTCAAAATCACTTGCAACCTCTTCAAACATGTTTTTTTATATTTTCTCAAGCTTATTTTACCAACACCAAGCCTATATACATGTTGGATCTCCATTATCATACTTGTAACCATCAACTTCAAGGCAAAATCATAGAAATTCTGTTAAAAGCAGCATCAAAACCTTGCACCATGGAATTCCTTGCACCTGCACACTTACAAAAATGAAAAAGAAATCCAAAAATAATCCCATTTCGTTGATCAAACTACCTCTATCTGTGGAATGGTGGTATAAAGTCTAAGAGACTCTCAAAACCATATTTTTAAGGGTTATAATAGTTATGAGAAAAATTTGTAACCAACCCTTAATCTCACTTGATTCCTCTCAAACTTAATTTATTCAAAGTGTTTAAACCTTATTATACTCAAAGAAAAAGGAAAAAATATTTGTTGCTGAAAAAACTAAGAAAAGCTGGAAAAATAACAAGAGAAGAATTAATTTTAGAAAAGCAGGGTATTCTTTATTTCCAAAATTGTTTACAACCTTCAGTACTGCCTTTTCCTCACCTTTCCTTGATTTATATTTATGTTTCCATCAGTTTGAGTAGCTTCCTATTCAACTTCCTCGACATGACCTTCTATTTTCCCACTACCCCTTCACATTCCTTTGCATTTTTTTTACAATTTCTTGCAAGTTTTGCAATTTATACATTTTTTACAGCTTTTAGCATTTTTGTAAATTTACTTGACTCACCTCCTAATGACCAAATGGGAATTTAATCACATTGGAATATACCTTTTACAAATATTTACATGCTTTCACATTTGAAAATTCATTTTTTTTGGAAGTTTTCCTTTTGGAGGCATTCAAAGAACAAGGTGCTCTTGCACCATTCTCTCCCAGCCAAAAAAAATTCCAAGTCTTCTTGGATTGATTGTAACAAGCCTTCATCATTAATGCTCCTCCATGTAGCCTTCCATTCTCTACTTCTTTCATCTTTACCATTGGTTTGAGTTGGTCAATGCCAAGATGCTTCCATCTCATCTGTCTCTGTGAATCTACTCATTCATGTCCTGAAATGTTCCAATCTTCTTGTGTCCTTCCTCGATTAGCTGCATCTTGATTTGCAAATTGTTCACTATCCAAAATACTTTTGCTATAAAGAAATGATATAATTTTTCAACCACAGTACCTCCATCTATATTCAATTCTTTGCAAACCTCCAAGACCAATTCTTCTTTGATCATTTCTTCATCCAATCTCAACTCAATATCTTCATTCTCTAAAATTAGGTTCTTTTTCTCTACTACATCTACATCTTCATCTTCTTGTTTGGGAATTTCTGCAATACCTTTTTCTTCTTCCATGAATGCTTCTTCTGCATCTTCAAACACATATTCCTCTATTCTCTTCATTTTCCTTCTTCTCTTGACTATCTTCTTAATGGGCCATACGACTTTCCTTCTCACTGTCAAATTCCAACTGAATGCTTGTCTATACAACTATTCCATCTTAATTTTAACTCCAACTCTATTCTTTCAATGGATTTCTTTAACTCAGCTATCTCTTTGTCAAAATTTTCTTGTCTCTTTGTCTTTTTCCTTTCTTCCTCTACCTACAAATTCCTTCTCAATATCTCCATCTTTTCCTCTACTCTCAAGCAAGTCTCTCCTTTCTTCACAGCTTCTCAACTTTCTCCTCCTTCTCTTGGTAGCAACTAGGTTCTTCTCAACCTGCACAACACAACACACAAACACAACACAAAAATACAAACCAACTCTCTCTCTTTTCCTAGAGCCTTCTAGCTTTGATACCAATTGATGCAAGGGAATCTACCAAAACACCATATATCTAGGGAACTTCTTTCCCAAACACAATTTGAGAAGATCAAATTCAACAACCATCTTTGACTCACTAAACATTTCTAAAAAATCCAAACAATCTCACTTGATTCTTCATTTCACAAATCCATAAATCATCAAACTTAGGCTCCAAATCTTTATCAGACCCAAACTCATCAGTACCAACACCTTTCTAATAGGAACAAATCCAAAGCCTGATTAGAATTCACTAAACCAAATAAATCTTCATCAAATTACTCATCAATTCTACTTACTTTTACAAGGAAAAATAACCACAAATCATGCAAACTTCTTTCTAAACTATCATCAAACTCCCAAGGCACTGTTATCATCATACTTTTGACTGAAATAAACCAATACACTCACTCACCAATGCTGATCCATTAGTTCTTCTACCTTTTGCAGTCAAAGACACTATTCCTACACATTGAATTATATTTACTCAAACATCAAAAATAACAAAATTCCCTTCAAAACCTCTTCCAAAGATTTATAAAACTTTAAAAACACCATTTAAATAGGTTCCAATCAATACCCATCACCTATATCTTAGTTTATACAGAAATCCCATTTTCTTGCATTCAACCATTAAACCCTAGTAGCTTTGGCATACAACAAAACAAGTATATCAAGAAAACCATTTTGAAACTCCAAAAGCCATTTATTGTTCTAGAGACCCATTTCATCCAATAATAACATATATCACTAAATCAAATACACTTGTTTTGAAACATTCATTAGAAAATCTGATTGTATGTTGGTAAAGAGCCCCAATTAGGCCATTTTCTCAAAGGAAGTAGTCCTAAAACACCACCAAATTACCATATAGATTCAAACAGTCCTTAATCAAATCTCCAAACTTACAATTCTCCAACTTTCAGGAATGGAAAGACTCAATAAACCACTAAACCACAAAACCCTTAGTTATAGGCTTTTCAACACAAAATGGATGAGGGTTTATTGGAAATATATGATGCAAACCTCAAAACCACCTGCCACCTCTTTAAACATGTTTGTTTATATCTTCCCAACCTTATTTTACCAAAACCAAGCCTGTATACATGCTGGATCTCCATTATCATACATGTAACCATCAACTTCAAGGGAAAATCACAGAAATTATGTTAAAAGTAGCATCAAAACCTTGTACCATGGAATTCCCTACACCTGCACACTTACAAAAATAAAAAATGCATCCAAAAGCAATCCCATTTCACCAATCAAACTACCTCCATTGGTGGAATGGTGGTATAAAGTCTAAGAGACTCTCAAAACCCTATTTTTAAAGGTTATAATAGTTATAAGAAAAAATTGTAACCAACCCTTAATCTCACTTGATTCCTTTCAAACTTACTTTATTCAAAGTGTTTAAATCTTATTAGACTCAAAGGAAAAGGAAACAAGACTTGGTGTTCCTGAACAGATTAAGAAAAGATGGAAAAATCACAAGATAAGCATTATTTTAAAAAAAGTAGGGTATTCTTAATTTCCAAAATTGGTTACAACCTTCAATACTACCTTTTCCTCACCTTTCCTTGATTTATATTGTTGTTTACATTAGTTTGAGTAACTTTCTATTCAACTTCCTCAACATGACCTTCTATTTTCCCATTGTGCCTTCACATTCCTTTGCATTTTTTTACAATTTCTTGCATTTTTGCAATTTATACATCTTTTACAGCTTTTAGCATTTTTGTAAATTGACTTGACTCACCTCCTAATGACCAATGGGAATTTAATCACATTGGAATAGACATTTTACAAAGATTTACATGCTTTCACATTTGAAAATTCATTTTTTTGCAATTTTTCCTTTTGGAGGCATTCAAAGAATAAGGTGCTTCTATACCATGCTCTCTCAGCCAAAAAGAATTTCATGTCCTATTGGATTGATTGTAACAAGCCTTCATCATTAATGCTCCTCCATGTTGCTGGTGTAATTAATTATTTAATTACACTTTAGCATAAGTTTACTTAGGCATTATTTATTTCCTAGGTTAATTATTATCCTTATCTTATTGAGTTGTCTTTTTGCTCAAGATAAGATTAGGGTTTTGCATTATTTCCTTTTTGAAGGCTTTTGTATTATTTGTAAAACAATTACTTTCAATAATCATTATGCTGATTTTTGTTTGCACAAACTTGCTTTGAGGGTTTACAGAACATCTTTCTTTTTTGTTCCGAATATCTATTGCATATGATAGGTGATTGCTTGTAGGTGATTCTTGGGGACTGTGAAGTTGGTTTTTCAACTTCTACATGGTATCAGATCTCCAGACCTGTTGTTGCTTGTTCGTGTTTTGAAGATATTCTCTCACAGCGTCTTTTTCTGTGCAAGGGATTGAAGCCATTTTTTAATTTTTGCTTCAGAAATCTAGCTTCCACTCAGTTGTAGGAAAAATGATTTTTGGGTTTTGTAGCCAAGGTCAAGTCTGAACTGGGTATCTTTTATATTTTTGATATCTTGTACGGATTTGGAGAAAATTGTTGTACAAAAATTAGTGCGCGTCATTTTTCTCTTGGCTAAAGGTTTGAAAATTTTATTTTTTCATCTTCTGCTTGCTAGATCAAAAAAAAAATTCTGGGTTTTGTTATTAGCTTCAAAATATTTTTGGGTTTCTGTTTTTGTCCACTCATTGTGAATAGATTTGCAGAAATTAAATCAGAAGTCAACTCTTTTTGCTAGAAAACCCATTTCCTGCAGGCTAAATTCAGTTTTTTTTAAAATTCATAAATTTTGGCCATGGTGTCGGATTTTCACAAACAAGATATCATCAGAAAGCTGGTTCCAACCTCTATGCAAATTTGAGGTTAATTTTCATCATGGAGGCAGATGTGAACATTGGTTTGTGCATGCACTAGTTTTTGTTTTCATGCACTAGGTTTACATTTTATCCATAGTTTATGCATGTTTTGCATTCTCTCCTTTTGTAATCATTGGGTATTGTAATAAATGAACTAATATAAAGTTCCATCAAGGGGGGTTTTTTGCATCTCATCTTCATATTGGTGACAATTCGCATGAGTTTATCTAGATTCTTCTGTTGCTTCTTTTGGCTTCATCTTGCTTAACTGGACACATTTTTGGTTCGCATCGGTTCACACTTCAGTTGAGAGATTATGGTTATTGATCCGCATCAGTTCAAATCTTTCTCAGTTTGAGGGCCATGTTTTTATGGTTAATGTTTCAGAGTCTTTATGGTACTCATTCCCATGGAAGAGTTTTAGTCTCAGTTTGGCATCAGCATCGAGATACACGGTTTCCAGATTTTGTCATCATCTCATCTACTGTTGCTTCACAAATTCCAGGGTTGTTCCATTTTGTGAGTTTTCCAGTGTTCTGTGGCATCGGGTCTTCTTTCACATTATTATGATTCCATTTTTAGTTTCAGTTATAGATAGAAGTATCTTTCCTTGTTTGTCAGATTGCGGTTCCAGTGTTACTCCACAGTGTTCTTCCAGTGCTTCTTTGCAGCAGTCATCTCATTGTAGGGGGGGTTTTGTCCCACTGGGTTTTCCTTCTCTACCTCATCATTTCATTTGTAAATGAGTACCTGATTAGGCCTTGTTGTTAGGACTCATCTCTTGCATAATAATTTGCTTCTCCCTAAGTTGCACTTATAGGGGGGTGTTGGTGTAATTAATTATTTAATTACACTTTAGAATAAGTTTACTTAGGAATTATTTATTTCCTAGGTTAATTATTATCCTTATCTTATTGAGTTGTCTTTTTGCTCAAGATAAGATTAGGGTTTTGCATTATTTCCTTTTTGAAGGCTTTTGTATTATTTGTAAAACAATTATTTTCAATAATCATTATGCTGATTTTTGCTTGCACAAACTTGCTTTGAGGGTTTACAGAACATCTTTATTTTTTGTTCTGAATATCTGTTGCATGTGATAGGTGATTGCTTGCAGGTGATTCTTGGGGACTATGAAGTTGGTTTCTCAACTTCTACACATGTAGCCTTCCATGCCTTTCTTCTTTCATATTTACCTTTGGTTTGAGTTGGTCCATGCCAACATGCTTCCATCTTGTCCTATCCCTGTGAATCTACTCATTCATGCCTTGAAATGTTCCAATCTTCTTGGGTCCTTCAATCAACTACATCTTGATCTACAAATTGTTCACTGTCCAAAATATTAGTGCTATAAATAAATGATACAATGTATCAACCATAGTACCTCCATTTGTCTTCAAGTATTTGAAAAACCTCCAAGACCAATTCTTCTTTGATCATTTTTTCATCCAATCTCAACTCAATATCTTCATTCTCTAAAATTAGGTTATTTTTCTCTACTACATCTTCATCTTCTTGCTTGGGAATTGCTCCAATACCTTTGTCTTCTTCTATGAATGCTTCTTCTACATCTTACAACACATCTTCCTCTATTCTCTTCATTTTCCTTCTTCTCTTGACTATCTTCTTAATGGGCCATACAACTTTCCTTCTCACTGTCAAATGCTAACTAAATGCTTGTCTATACAACTATTCCACCTTCATTTGGAACTCCAACTCTATTCTTTCAATGGCTTGCTTCAACTCAACTATCTCTTTGTCAATCTTTTCTTATCTCTTTGTTTTTTCCCTTTCTTCCTTTGCCTGCAAATGTCTTCTCAATATCTCCATCATATTCTCTACTCTCAAGCAAGTCTCTCCTTGCTTCACAACTTCTCAACTTTCTCTGCCTTCTCTTGGCATCAACTAGGTTCTTCTTAACCTGCACAACACAACACACAAACACACAAACCAACTCTCTCTATTTTCCCAGAGCCTTCTAGCTCTGATACCAATTGATGCAAGAGAATCTACCAAAACACCATATATCTATGGAGCTTCCGTTCCAAATACAATTTGAGAAGATCAAATTGAACAATCATCTTTGATTCACTAAACTTTTCTCAAAAATCTACACAATTTCACTTGATTCTTCATTTCACAAAGCCATAAATCATCAAACATAGGATCCAAATCTTTATCAAACCCAAACTCACTAGTACCAACACCTTTCTAACATGAACAAAGCTGAAACCTGATTAGAATTCACTGAACCAAATAACTCTTCATCAAATCACTCATCAATTCTACTTACTTTTACAAGGAAAAATAACCACAAATCATGAAAACTTCTATCTAAACTATCATCAAATTCCCATGGCACTGTTATCATCATACTTTTGACTGAAATGAACCAATACACTCACTCACCAATACTGATCCATCAGTTCTTCTACCTTTTGTAGTCAAAGACACTATTCCTACACATTGAATTATATTTACTCAAACATCAAAAATAACAAAATTTCCTTCAAAACCTCTTCCAAATATTTAGAAAACTTAAAAAAACCATTTAAATAGGTTCCAATCAATACCCATCACCTATATCTTAGTTTAACAAAAATCCTATTTTCTTTCATTCAACCATTAAACCCTAGTAGCCTTGGCATACAACAAAATAGGTATATAAAGCAAACCATTTTGAAACTCCAAAAGCCATTTATTGTTCTAGAGACCCATTTCATCCAATAATAACATATCACTAAATCAAATACACTTATTTTGAAACATTCATAAGAAAATTTGATTGTACATTGGTAAAGAGCCCCAATTAGGCAATTTTCTCAAAGGAAGTAGTCCTAAAACACCACCAAATTACAAAATAGCATCAAATAGTCTTTAATCAAGTCTCCAAACTTAAGATTCTCTAACTTTCAGGAATGGAAAGACTCAAACCACTAAACCACTAAACCCTTAGTTATAAGCTTGTCAACACAAAATGGATGAGGGTTTATTTGGAATATATGATGCAAACCTCAAAATCACCTGCCACCTCTTCAAACATGTTTGTTTATATCTACCCAAGCTTATTTTACCAACACCAAGCCTATATACATGTTGGATCTCCATTATCATACTTGTAACGATCAAATTCAAGGAAAAATCACATAAATTCTATTAAAAGCAACATCAAAACCTTGCACCATGGTATTCCCTGCACCTGCACACTTACAAAAACCAAAAATACATCCAAAAAAAATCCCATTCCACTGATCAAACTACCTCCATCGATGGAATGGTGATATAAAGTCCAAGAGACTCTAAAAACCCTATTTTTAAGGGTTATAACAGTTATAAGAAAAATATGTAACGAACCCTTAATATCACTTGATTCCTCTCAAACTTTATTCAAAATGTTTAAACCTTTTTAGACTCAAAGAAAAAGGAAACAAGACTCGGTGTTGCTGAACAAACCAAGAAAAGATGGAAAAATCACAAGAGAAGCGTTATTTTCAGAAAAGCAGGGTATTCTTTATTTCCAAAATTGGTTACAACCTTCAATATTGCCTTTTCCTTGCCTCTCCTTGATTTATATTTATGTTTACATTAGTTTGAGTAACTATCTATTCAACTTCCTCGACATGAACTTCTATTTTTCCACTGTCCCTTCACATTCCTTTGCATTTTTTTTACAATTTCTTGCATGTTTTGCAATTTATACATTTTTTATAGCTTTTAGAATTTTTGTAAATTGACTTGACTCACTTCCTAATGACCAAATGGACATTAATCACATTGGAATAGACCTTTTACAAATATTTACATGCTTTCACATTTGAAAACTCATTTTTTTACAAGTTTTCCTTTTGGAGGCATTCATAGAATAAGGTGCTCTTGCACTAGGCTACTACTAGATACTTCACCCTTCTTTTGATCTTCATTTTGATATTTATATGATCATCCACTAGTATTTCCACCATGACCCTCACTTCTTTGCTTTCTTTCAAACCTTTTGTTCAACTTTTCTTTTACCTTCAAAGAAAACTGATATGAATCTTCAATGGTAGACATTCTTACCAGACTCAACTCTCTTGAATACTTGGCTTCAACCCATTTATGTAATGGGAAATTTTCTCCTTATTGGCCTCAGAATGACCTGTTCTAATCAGGACATGATATAATTCTTCTGTATACTCCTTGACCAGATTTTCCCACTTGTTTCAACCCTTGCATCATATTTAACAAATCTAGTTCACAGTCCACTGAAATGAACTGTCTTTTTATTTTTTTCACCATTTGGTCCCATCTGGTTATTTTCTCTTTTCCTCTTTGATTTCTTTCTAGTTTTACCTCTTTCCACCAAATATTTGCATGAAAGTTTAGCTTGGTCTTTGCAAATTGACCCTCTCAAGATCTTCCACCTCCTCATACTCAAATTACACCTCCATATCGTTGTTCCAATCAATTAACTCTTCTGGGTTAATATTTCTAGAAAATGTAGAAACATCAATCTTTTTCCTTTTTCCAATCTTGGAGATGGCCTTAAATAATCTGACTTGTTTTGGATCTATTGCATCTTGATCTTCTTCGAACTATTCCTCATTCTTAGTTTTATCTTCACTTTCATTTCATCTTCTTGGCTCAAACCCTCAACGTAGCTCCTCCTAAAATGCTTGAAATTGTCTCTACATGGCTCTAAAACCCTCTTTTGGTACAACAACATTCTTCCACCACCACAACTTCTTCACAAAGGCATTTTGATCACTTTTCTCAAAAACCCAAAACCACAAGTCCTTGTACAAATTGCCTCACATTCAAAAATATATTTACACACTTAGGAAAACTTGGCTCTGATACCACTTTATGAGGGATACACTGCCCAAACCCCACACAAAACATAATAACAAATAACAACACAAAAAATGCAAGATAGAAAACAACTCACTTTCAATTATTTTTTGAAAATGAAATTATAGATTCAAAAATTTTAGGGCTATAGCCTCGTGGGCTTGATTCATTAAATCCAATTCAACTCTAAAAGTAAAATCTATTGTCCAAAGCCACAACATGCACTAATGGAGCCACCTTCTACAACCTCCACTTAAACCTTTTATTTTACCCAATAACTAACTTAGAATGTTTTTGATATATTAAGCTACATTTATAGGGTGTAGTACCCTTTACACAATGAGCCCAAAGGACCAAAAAAGATCAAGTCCATAACATTAAAATTGAACCCACCAAAATAACAAGACACAGAGATAGGAGACCAACAACCAACACATAAATACCAAATGACAAAACAAAACAAAGATACATCAGACTAATTTTCTATACCCTCCCATTTCTATATGAGGAGGTTTAAAACATCCTCCCCAACCTAGTTGGGTCCCTCCTCCATAATCTTCTTGTCCACTTCTTCCTTAAGCACAAGAGAAATGGTACCAACAAAATGGTGGATAATTTTAATGGTTAACTGAGTCAACCTAGAAAAATTCCTTTCGAGCTTATCCATGCACTCCAATAACTTACTAAAGTCATCCTCCTTGTTTGTAGTCTTAGCATTATCTTTCTCCATACCCCTCGGGTCCAAGGAGTGGGTCATCGAATCATCCTGGAGAATCTTGTTGAAGTCACAAAAGTGACTAGGTACCTCCAAAAATTCCTCCTCCTCCTCTATATCTTCTTTCTTATCCTTGCCTTTGTTGTCAGTCTCCTCCTCATTGCTTGAGATATCATTCACATGAACCTCCTTTTTTTTTTCAACACTCTATGGGATCTCCTGATGCTAGTATTCTCCATCCCTGTATCTATAGTATTAGCCACCATGGTGTCCCCCTTAGAATCTTTACCTACATTGTCCTTCTCTCCACTATATGTGGTCGATAGCTCCACTTGGCATTTATCCTCTTTCTTACCCTTTTTTCTTCCAATTGGTTTGCTTTTCATCTTGTAGGGAGCAATTTTGAGCTCGCAGAGCCTGACAATTACTTTTGACTAAGTTATCCCCTCTCCACCCTTCTTGTTTTTGGTAGGGGGTTCAGTCTTAGTGGTATTTAGAGTTTTGGTGTCCATCAGATGGGTTTTCCTTTTAGGTCCCATAGACTCGACCAGAGAGGGATTCATAGTGGGTTGGTTAGGGGGTTTAAGCTACTTGATACAAACAACAAATATAGGTTTGGGTAGACAAAGAGCTAAATGGAAGTGGTAAATCCATAGGATTAGGCCCTGGTGGAGCGATAGGGGGAGCGTTTCATTAGGGTTTTGGGCAGTAGTGTTCAAACACATCTTAACAAAATTCTCCAAATTAGTTAGCAAAAAGAACAAGAAACTTAACAATATTTTATGATGAAGATGATTGAGAAGAGGTAGATGGTAATAGTAAAACACCCTATGCCTACCTTCTAAAGTCAACCTAGAATGTTCTAGAAAGTGGAGCTTTCCCTTTTCTTTTGGCTCCAAAATTGCCACTGTTTGATTTCTTTCCTATGAAGATATTTTAGTGAAATTCACTTTTTAGTGGGGTATCTTCTCAGGGCCATAACTTTTGACTTGAGAGTTCGATTTGCTATTATAATATATCGTTGGAAAGCTCTCAAAGAGATCTACAATGCTAAAACCATTAGAGATCATTTCATCCACTTTTCAAGCTTTTTAAAGGATTCTAAGGTTTTCAAATTTGAATTTGAAGATGCATTAGAGAAATTTATTGAGATAGAAACTTTAATATCTACCAAAATGTATAGTTTATTGAGATGATTCTTCTATCGAAAAAAATATTTTTTAGTTTCATTCCTCAGGGTAAGTTTGTAGGTCCATATGAGCTCGTTTAGGCTGAATTACCAAAAATAGTAAGTGACCATTTTTCACCTTTCTTGATTTATGTCTGTCTTACACTCCTTAAGTGCCATCATGGGACTCATAATAGCTAAAGAAAAATAGGAAAAAAAAAACTTTTTTTGGGTGATGCAAGATTTCCCTAGACCATTGGATGCTCCTACATCATGATTAGATGAATTATTTATTTTGGAAAACTAGGATGGGAGGTTTCCTTGTTTCCTTAGGTTTTGGAGTTTGGAATTCAATTGAATATGGATATACCATGCCTACTAATGGACCATTAATTTCTTGTGATATCAAGGCATATGAGAACAATGGAAAAGCAAGGAATGCTCTATTGAGAGGTATTGTTGATTCAAAACTTGTAAATTTTATGAGATAAAAATATGTTAAAGAAATTTGGCAGAAGTTGGAAAGTGTCTATGAAGGATATGATAAGGTCAAGCAAGAAAAGATACACAATTTGAAGACTAATTTTGAAATGCTAAGGATGTCAATGGATGAATATATTGTTGGCTACTTGCATAGAGTGGACAAAGTTGTCAATTCCATAAGTGGCCTTGTTGGAAATCTACCAGAATATGAGGTGGTAAAGAAGGTATTAAGAACTCATCCTAAATCTTATAGTAATAATTTTTTTTCTATTGAAGAAGTTCAGGTTTTAGATAATTTTTCTAGGGATTAGTTGTTTGGTTCTTTAACTACTTTTGAATTGAGAGAGTTTGGCTAAAATGATTCAAGAAAATAGATTGCCTTTAAAGGTAGCAAAAAAAAGGATGATGGATTAGATCTAGATAATCTTGATGAGATAGAAGAAAATTTTGTTAGGAGAATGAAAAAGGGGACTAAAAATTATAGAGGCAAGTTTACTTTCAAATGTTTCAATTGTGGAAAGATAGGTCATTATGCTTCAAGATGTCCAACCAAATTTTTAAATGACAAATATAAGGATAATAAGAGTAAATATCTCAAGATAAGTTATTATGTTAAGGAAGATGCTAGCATATCTAATGATGAATTTAACTACTCGGATGATGAAACTGATGAATGCTTGTTCATGGCTCTAAAAGTTGGAACTAATTCTATTGAATCAAAAAGATGTATGAAGGAAAATGCTCTAGAAATAGGTCACAACATCTAAGGAAGTATTGTGACTATTTTTCATGGTAGAGAGGTGAAAAATCACTGGACAATTGATCGTGGATGCTCAAATCATATGACAGGTGATAAGAGTAAGTTTGTTAAACTTGAGAAGTTTGAAGGTGGTCTTGTTAAGTTTGGTGATGATATATTTGCTACGATATGTGGAAAATGTTCAATTAGTTTTGATGGAAAGAATAATAAAAATGATGTTCTTTATGTCAAGGGTCTCTAACATAATCTTCTGAGTATAGAAAAAATGTGTAGAAAAGGATATAATATTGTATTTTAGGATGGTGGTTGCGAAATAAAAAAAGAAGCTATGGAACTCTAGTTGTTGTAGGAACAAGGATAGATGAGAGTGTTTATCAGCTCAAAGGTGGTAATGGTAAGTGTTTTATAACTCAAATAAATGAAAGTTGGCTATCGTATAGAAGAATGTGTCACATCAATTTTGATATCCTTGTGAGGATCATCTTTACTCAAGCAATGAGATATTTTTCATGAATTACAAGGCCTATCAATGTAGTTTGCAAGGAATGTTAGATTGGGAAGCAAACATAAAAGAGGTTCAATATCAAAGAATATTCTACTATATGACCTTTGGAGTTGGTTCATACAGGCCTATGTGGACCTACAAGAACATGAAGCTTTCAAGGTGACAAGTGTAGTATGGAAAATTGTACTCCTTTCTAGGTGAATGTACAATTTCACACTTACTATGGACTATACCATAGAAAAATGGATCATTGACATTTTCATGGTATTTTAGGTCTTTCTCTTGTGATGTTTGACTTATCTTGATTTGATTTAATGTTGCAATGTAACTTATGTATTCACATTAGGTCCTAAACATTAGAATTATGACATCTTTTGAAGGTGTTGTGAAGTGTTGTAACACATTTCTACACTTTTCTATACTCTTCTCATTACAATTTACCTAAAAAATCACCTTTTCATCACTTTTCAAGTCCTATTTTAAAGTGTTGTAAAGTGTTGTAACAAGATTTCATGCTTTTATAGGCTTGATTTCACTATTTACACCTTTCTCATGCTTTATTTGACCCTTTTATGCACTCATAAGACTTAATTAAGTGTATTTTTGAATGTAAACCCAAAAAACAACATTAAATGCAACTTAATTCCTGACACCTACTTACAAGCCTAAGGTGGTACCCATTCACCATGGGTAGCGAATGAGTTCCTCTTGGCTCCAAATTGAAAATAATTCAAAATTTATTTCGGATTTTTATTTAAAAATACCTTATGCAAGTCTATGATGATGTATTATAGGGTTATTAGGGCATAAGTGTGTATAAATAAGTGTTTTTCTTCTCATTTCAACTCCCATTCACATAATTCATTCAAGCATTCAATCATCCATTCAATTATTGAAGCATCATAGCATTGTTGAATCAAGCATCTTGGAGCAGCCATTGACATATCTTCAAACTTCTACAACAAGGTTTGTGGTGAGTTTAGGACATTTGCATGTTGTTTATTCTATACTCTAACCCTTAACCATTTTCCCCCTTTTGCATGTGTTTTTATAGACATTTGTATGTATATTTGTCAAGAAATTAGGTGTTGAAATGTGGTCAACAAGTAAACAAAGTGTTTCAAGTCAACTAAACCCTATTTCAAGCTTGGAGACAACCTACAATCTGTTTTCTGCATATTTGACTTTGTTGACTTGACAAGAAGACAAGTGCAGATCTGGAGCTATAGAATTAACCTTTGATTTCACAAAATTTTGGAGGACTTATTTTCCATCAGTGGAAAATGAGTCCCACCTTAAGGTTGAAAAAGGTGATTTTGTCAGATTCCAGTTCCTGACTATCGGAAAGCAGTTTTTAGGTGTTTTTGTCAGAAGCAGTAATGATTCGCCATCAATGGCGAATGAGTCCCACTGGTGATTTACATTGATTTCTGCCAGATTTCAGAGCATTCCAGATTCATCATCCAATTCCCAGGTTCACTTTGTTTAACCTTGTTCAATTTTGTTTGCATTATTTTTCATTTCTATTGCATTTTTTGCATACCTTACTGTGTTTTCAAACATAGCATATTACATTAGTTTTGCATTAATAATCAGTCAATTACATCATTTAGTTGCATCTACATCATTGAATTTAGTCTTAATTACATCATACAATCCTCTATTTGAGTGAACCACTTCAATTTTGGGGTTCTATCTCTCTCCTTTTAAGTGAAAGATCCTAAGAGTGCAAGAGAAGTCCATAGAAATGGCACCAAAATTGTTGGTTCATGGACCTATTTTAGTGACCTTGCATTTATTCATTTTTAAACCTTATTAATAGGTCCCTAATACCCTTTATTATGCATACCAAGGCTTATTTTAATTATTTCCTGACAATATAACTTGCATTGAATAAATGCTATTAGTTGATTTAATGCCCCGACATAATCTAGGTCCTAAGCTTTTAGGTAAGACCCATTCACCCATGGGTGAATAGATCCCCTTTAAGTTTATAAAATCAATTTAAAATATGTTTTTGGCGGCATTTCAAGGTCTCAAATTCAAATTTTAAGTGTCAGCTTTCGAGATTTAATAAATGAGAAATTAGAAAGGAAGCTTATAAAGCTAAGTCTTTCAGTCATTTTTCACTAGAAAATAAAGAGAGATTCACATAAGATGACAATGATTTACACTCAAGAGTAAGGAGAATTCAATCAAGCATTGAAATTTGAAGTCTTGGAGAAACATTCTATTTTTTACAGGTCTTCAAGCTCATTTTTCCAACAAGATCAAGCATTTTCAAAGATTGATGATAGATGCCTATGTAGGATCATGATGGATTCTACGTTTTGGGAGATGCACCAAGTCATTCAACCAAGCCTAATGACTTGTTTCCTAAGTGGTTCCATCTTCTATCAAGTCATTCTAATTTCTACATAAAGGAATATTTTATTAGATTTTTGATCTATTAGGGTGATTTGACATCTCCCAAAGTAGGTCTTCATCATTTCTTAAGTTACATTTAGGGATCCTATTCTAACACACTTGAATAGGGTTTCCTTAAATTTTAAGCTCTTGTTATCTTAGACTCACTTAATATTAGGTCTTGCACACACTTTCATGTTTTAGATCTATATTTTTCATCAGGGTTTAATTAACAAACTTTGGGTTTGACCAGGGAAAACCCCTATCCACCCCAAAAATAGCAATTTTGTTTGTATATTTATCAACAGTATAGATCCAGGAGGGAATGTTCAGAGGTGCAAGAATGAAGTGGAGACACATGACTTAGATCTTAGTTTTTTATTTTCCAAAAATGGAGACTTGAACACATTCACCCATGAGTGAATGAGACCCTGATAGGCTTGTGAAACTAGCATTTTGTGATAGGTGCACAACTTCCATAGCTTCTCATATTTTCCAAATCTTTAATTTTTCTTAGTTTTATGCTTAATCTACAAGATCCAAGTGTTATCTTTCATTTTTAAGTTGATTTACTATTTTTACTTTTTCCCCCAAAAGTGCTATTTAGGAAAATACCCCCATCCTCAATCATAAGGAAATCAGTAGATTCTCAAAATGGGTTGATTCACCTAAGGTTGTTAGTAAATTCATTGTGTGTATCTCATTTCCTAATGAAAAGAGGAAGATATGGTCTATTATTAATCTCTTGAATTTCGTTTTCACCCTATTTTTCTATGTTTCATTTTGGTGAACCCGACTATGTACAACAAAATTTTGAAAAGTGGAGTCCATTTCAACCCTATATCTAGGTTATACACTATTTTTCTTTAGATTGGAATTAGTTGAATTAAATTTAGGGTTCTTTAAAATTTAACAAGTGAACATTGCATTTAGGTTTAATTTTCCATGTTTGCATCCCTTAATTTCATAGAAAATCTAAAAAAATTGCACTAGGTTGGCATTCATTTTGCATTCATCTTGCATCAAGATCATTCTTCAATCACCTAAGTTCAAATTTAAGTTCAAATTGAATTCTAAAAATTGTCATTTAGTTCATCATTTTAACTTATTGGGACTTGCATTTAGACACCCTAATCTAGAAAAATTTGTCACACAAACCTCTGCTTGCAACGAGAAATAAAAATCACGTGAACAGTAACTTAGAATTTGCAATATTTAATTTCAAAAAACCCTGAGAAAGGACCTATTTGTCCATGGGAAAATGAGTCCTTGTACAAATTTTTTAGATAAGTTTCTATGTGAACTTTAGCCTCTATTTTTCCTTTTTGTTGTTGTTCTTAGATTTGAGCATTGGTCTCCTAAAAAATTCTATTTGTAAATTCAAGTAATTGTTTCTTTAGTTAGATCTTGCAACATTTTGTAAATATTTCT
>VDFB02035090.1:0-28977 GCA_007258455.2 Sequoia sempervirens
ATGGATTATTAGCTAGGAAAGCCATTGGTAAAAGTGGAGGTGGTGGTTGTGGTTGGTTAACGATAGGCTGAGGTTGTTGAATGGGAACTGCTTTAGGGATGGGTATGGCCTCAACCTCTGGATGTGAAGATATGGATGATGTTGGTGAAGGGATGGGTGATGATGATTCTCCCCTTTCTCGAGTCCTTCTTGACCTATTGGGGAACTGTAATTCCTGTAAATCTTCCTCTCCTGTAGTAGATCTGGTATTTCTCCTATATCTTTCAGGAGAGATGGCATTCAAGAAATGATCCAGTGTGCTCATTCAGGCCCTCCTTCTAGCGCCAACCTGTTGATGGTGTTATCTGCACAGCAACAACTCAGACAGAATGTAATATTCTATCTCTCTTGAAAGGTAATCTTCAACAATAAATTACCGAAAATCACCCCAAGGTCTCTCGGGTGTCAGGTTATGACAATGCATAAACAACTCAGATAATATGTGAAATGCTGGTAATCACAATGGGACCTTACTACAAGCAAACTGTATCTTCTAATTTATCAGATCTTGCAATATGATGATCTCAATCCTAAATCTAACCAGATAAAGAAATGACAAAAGATAAGGATGCAGAGATATGACAAGATCTAAACTATTCCTAGAATGAGCAATGCAAATGACAGATATCTGGAATGGACCAATCTCAAATAACCAATTCTTGCTTAACCCACAATGCAATATCACAAGAACGGTGCAATCTTCTAAGGTATGTAGGTTTTCAAATCATAGACATTCATCTACAATTGAACTTAAGCACACATAAATGTTTGGTCCAGGTTGACTTCACCAGCCTACTACAATCAGATAGTTATTGGGAGTATAGACCAGAGATTGCTACAAACATTCCAAATATGAAATCATGAACATCATTCACCAAACTAAAACTAGATTAATTCTGAACACTAAACCCTAAATCTTCAAGCAATTTGAAAGATAGAACAACAAGAATCATGCAAGATAAACCAACACAAGAGATTTCACCAGGAAAACCATAATGCCTTCTATTGTATTAGATCACCAAAATGCTGCAACAATTCCACCGTTTTGTTTACAATACTTGCTTCAAGAAGTTCATGAAATGCTCTAACTTAGCTCTATTATCTCTTCTCTCTATTTCTCATGTCTAATCTATATCCTTACAATGAGGCAGAAATGCCCTTTATAGCCAATTCTCAAGACATGTCGGCCCAACCAAACATTTACAAAAATAGAAAAACTACCAAAACAAGTCGGCCTTAGGGTTTCAAAATAAGGCATACATTAAATGCCATATATCATCAAGGTCGGCCTAAACACAATCCCCAATGTAGTCCAGTTCAATACATGCCCCATAATAATAGGGAAGCACAAGTCTCCAAAATGGCATTAAATACCGCCTCCCTTATCCTTGTTCAGGGCCAATGATCCCTGAGCCCCCAAAAACACCCTATCCAACTCAGTGACAGGTGGCAAGGGCAAGATCTTAAGTCTGCATTTAATAGAATCAATCTCCTCCTTTGACTGCTTGACGATTTTATCCCAATCATCCTTGTGGGCTAGGTATTTATCCATGACCACCAAATATGTTGTTGCATCATCCAGTCGGTGTCCTGTTATAACATTCTTAGAGTCTAGAGCATAAACATCATGCCACCATTCCCTGAGTTACTCTAGACTTAGGTAATTAGGAGCAATCTTTCTCCTGCCAGTCATAACCTCAAAAAATGCAATGCAGCCCTCATAGACACTAGTCAAATCACCATCCATTTGTTTTCTTTGCTTATGTATCTTCTTCATGGCCTTTTTCCGGATCTGCAAAGCCTCAAACCATTCCCAAGGTTCATTTATTCTAGAGGAAGGAAGGATCCCACCTGTAACCAACTGGTCTTTACCATATTCTAGGATGACCTTGGATTTCTGCAGTAGAAGGTCAATGTCCTCCTTATCCTGGGATAGCACATGCCCCAATAATTCCTTGGCTCTAACTGCATCTTTCCCAACTGAAAGGATATCCTTGATTGCACTATCCTCTTTTACCTGCACGTCCTTCAACCAATTTGTTGCAGTTTGAGCAGAAGCCTTCATCCTTTCAATTTCGAAAATAGTTTCCTTGGGCAAGAAACCAGGAGTGGCAGAGGAAGAGGGGTGGAGAGATTGCAAGGGTTTCATCACTTCCTCCAAGCATTTCCTAAGTCTCTCATTTTCCTGTTTAAGTTCATGCTTGGTCTGGGTTTCCTTTCTTAACCTCCCAATTATCAAAGCACTGGAGCCTTCATATTCATCAATGTCTTGTTCCACAGAAGCTGGCCTAAGGTTGATGGTCTGCACATTGTAATCCAAACCAGTGACCTCTTCTCTAGTCTTGTCTGTAGCAGGGGTGGCAATGTGGATAACTCTGTTGTTTACTTCATCCATTTCTATCTTTGACACTACCTTAGCTGCCTTCTTCTTTTTACCTTTGCCAATTTTAAACAACATCTCATCCCAATCTAAAGGAGTATCTTCAACAACAACCTGTTTTTTCCTTGTGATCTCCTTTTCAAGCCAATCTGGGATAGCAGGCTCTACCCGGATTTCCTCTATTTTTTCTTCTTCCTGTTGTTTTTCTGGTGTTCCATCCTTTTCCTTTTCATCCTGCTCCTTCCCAGGAGACTACTCTCTTTCACTACCTAATCCAATGTCTTCTTCCTGCACTAGTGATGGGGTTTTAGCAAGGATATTCTCCTTCTCATGTGATTCGTGGCCTCCGCTGCTTGCCGGAGAGTCTTCATATTGCACCAATGGAGAAGCATGCCTTTCTTCTTCTTCAACTCCAAGCTTGGCTGCCTCACCAAAGAGCTCTCCTTCCTTGAAAGGTTTTGCTTCCCCACTAGTCTCATGTTCCTCAAGGGTCTCTTGCTCATGCACGCTTGGTGGAAGAGAAGCAACCTTAGGTGGCTCCGTGACTGGTGATTTTGGCGGAGGATCCATCTTTTACACAGTGTCTTTTGGAGAGGGAGTCCTGGATCTCCTCATATAAACTTTGGTCTTCTCTCCTGAACTCTCCACATCAACAATCGGAGGCTCATCTTTTGAGGTATCCTGACCTCTCTTCTTTGAACCCCTCACTGTTCTTGTCTTCTTTGGTGGTGGAGGAGCATCCTCTCCTTCTGCTTTTTCAACTTCCTCATCAGAGGATCTGCCTATCCTCAAAGCTCGACTTCTTTTCTTTCCCTTCGGCTTTCTTTTTGGCTTGGGCTCACTCCCTTTAGGGCCTCTGATCTTTATTTTGAAAGGCGAGCTCCTTTGTGTTTTCTCTTTAGGGTCATCTTCCCCGGATTCCTCTGAAGTAGACATGGGATTAAGGTTTCCCATCAAATTGAAGGTACAAGGTACCTTCTCACTCTCCAACTCCCAAACCTTGTGTTTTAGCCAAGAGGTAGTGAATTTCATGACGGGGGCCATTAGGTCCTCTAACTCTGTGATCTCATCCCCATTCCAGTTTATATCTCCAATTGATCTATCCTTCACGGACTCATATGCATGGTCCTGCACGAGATTCCCATCATCCTCCAGTTGGTCAGGGATTAGCTTGACATTGTACTGTCTAATCGCATCCACAGGGAGCCTAGAGTACCTTTTCTTTCTTGCCTCAAAATCATCTTTGATGTTGGCCCAATAATCTTCTAGGTCATCTTTATGACGGTACTCTTTGGTGGCCTTCTTCTGTGCTTCCCCTATGATATCAAAATTTGTCCTTTTGGAATGGAAGGAGAAACCATATGCTGCCAATTCTTCTCCTATTGTGTGTGCTGATTGGATAGAAGGGCACACCTCTACTACGCCAATTCCAAGAGGGAAATCCCCACCGAAACCTGTTTTATGTTTCTCCTTTTTGACAATGGCATCGAATTCACATATTTGTCTCACCAATTCCAACAACACAATATGATCTGTAGGGTACCTGGGTAACCTGTATGGAGCAGCCGGACATCCATCAACCCTAATGTAAGAGAAAGTGGGAAACTGAATGAACCAGGCCCCATAATTCTTTATCAACCCCTTGGCTCCCTCTGACAGTCTCACATGCTTGACATTCTGAAGCATCCTAGTGATATGCATTGTGAATGCATCATTGGCTCTTCTATAGTCTCGGTGTCCTAGATGCAACTATGGGTAAATCTCATAAACAATGTCCTATCCAAATGTCCCTCGTGGATTTAAACCCCTGTATGGGTATAATCTGGCTAGCACATACACCACATAGGGAGACATAGTGAACTTCTTGGTTTCTAGGACATCCCTCAGCTGTTTATCAATCATGGTGCTGATAAGTCCTGCCCAGTGATAATCGGAACCCTGCTCAATCTTGTTTATCACGTGAACCATCCAATTCTCTAACACCCCAGCGGTCTTCAAACCTGCCACTCTACTCAAAAGTGTGATTGCATCGTAGATATCCGACCTGAACTTAACTCTATGCAACTGCTTGGGTAACTTGGAATAATGCGACTTTGGCTTCTCCAACCAAGAATTGATCATCTGTTGAGCTTTGGTTGGCTCATTCTCATAATATGTCCTGGTCATGTCCATGTTCAGGGCACACACAGAAGGCAAATCCGACATGTCAAAGGCCTGGGCAATAGAAACGGGGTTGAAATTTTCCAAGACTCTTCCTTCTGTGCTGACCACCCTCTGTGTGTCGAAGTCATACTGCCGAGCACACTCCAGGATTAATTCATAGCATTGGATTGCTGGAGGGAAACCTGCCACATGCACCAGTCCGGACTTCATCATTCCTTTTCTCAGGACCGATAGATCCTTTTGAGTTGTCCTCTGTTTAAACTCCTCATATCGCCATGCTCCAACGTTTGTGTCAGACACTTCGGACCACACAGAAGATATCTTGCTTTCAGGGAGTTGGCTCTTGGTGTCCAATCTTAACCTCTCGGCCTCTGAAATGGAGGACCCCTCCGTGCCACCCTTAGATTTCCCAGCTGTAGCCTTGCTTGATTTAGCCTGCACTCACAAAAGATTGTCATAAGCATCACATTATCATGCATAGTCCAACCAAAGGTTAGCATAAAATCAGATAAAGCATTTAAGAACTATCACAAATCATCGATCTTCAAAAATCCAAAAAAATCAAACAATCCGGGAAAATGAGGTAAACCGAGGAAATCCAGTCGGGGCGAAATTTCAAAGAAATCCAAACTAGACGGATTCCGGTTGCCAAAACATCATTAGTCAAATAAATCATTAGTACGGACAAAAGATCATAAGATAATCATGAAACTCATTCATTGGCAACAAGAAATTAGCATTTAACCTCTATTCCACGAATCCTATCGGAAAATTGAAAGAAATAAAACCAGACAGGAGAACCGGAAAAGCTCGGATAGGAAAGATTTCTGTGGATAGCTCAAATATTCCGAAATTCGCTATACCCCACGGAATTGGCCGAAACTAGGAAAATCCAGGTTCGCAGGAATTCCGTGGACACCTCGAAAACCCGACGAAAGACAACAAGCGAACTAGCGTCCGAATGACCCTGTAGACTTCCTCACTTGGGTTAAGATGATTTCAAAATTGACGCCAACCAATCAAGATTCAGAATGTAAACGAATTCAAGTTCTCAAGGCTCTCAAATGACCACTCTCCATGAAAAAACAATGATGCCCTAATTTGATGACTAGACTTCCGCCATGGAAAACAGTATAAGCTCGGGGTCTAAAATATCAACTGCAAAGGTCAATCCAAGGCACTCCGAATCCTCACAAGGTAGGGGCCAGTTAAACCTTAGCGCAGGATATAAAATTATGACGGTTTAACCATTGTTAGCCGTTTTGAGCAAAACACCCAAAACCCTAATCTCGCCAAATATGATGAACTGCGCATCTAGAAACAAAATCCCACCCCGAACGTCCATCAACACTGACCCATCTAACATCTAATGAGTAAATAAAAATACGCATGGCACGGGCGATGAGGTTTTCATGAAGAGATGGGTCCAACCCTAATTCGATGAGAAGAAAATCGTGACTAAACATGGGCCGACCCGAAATGGCCACCAATCAACATAGACCAGTTCAATCATTATGCAAACAGATGAAAGGGCCAAAGATAACCTACCATGGATCAGCGCAGATGAAACTCGAACTTGAAGAAGCGACTACGAGATGAGTATGCCCTAGCAACGGAAACCTTAATTTGTACTCCACCAATTCACACGCAAACAGCTTGAAATCGGTGATCAAAGCTTGAGCAAGGAATGCACTTAGATGTCTCAGCAGCAAACAAGTGAATAATGAAGTTGAAATGATGCCTAAAAGGTTTTAAATCCACCCATATATGCGTCTGAGCAAAGGTACTGCAAGCATTAATGAGTGACAAGACGCGTCTGAGAAATCCAGAAACCCGAGCCCAGGGCGGAGTTTTGGAAAATCCCAAGACACGCGGAAAATCCAGATGAAAACAGATTCCACGGAAATGGCAGAGACCGGGATTTTGGTGAAGTTCAGGATTTTAACACAGACCGAGAAAATTCGCCAGAACTGGAAAATCCTGGAGTTAGGCAGAAACCCGGATTTGGAAAATTCAGCGATGACCAGACAATGAACCAGAGCCCAGAAAAATCCGCCAGAGCTGGAAAATCCTGGATTCAGGTGAAAACTCAGATTTTGCCTAAAACTCAATTTTAACCAATTCAAGCCTCAGGGCAAGATCAAAGCCAACAAGACCAATGTGTCAAGACCTCAAAAGACAAGTCCAATAAAACCAAAGGTCAAAAGACATCCGAAAAGAGGGTCCCTACTCCAAGTGGGGCGTGTGTGCAAAACTGCACAACAGGTTCCATTGTTTTGTTCAAATTGTTCAAATGGTTTTTTCATGAACTCAATAAGACTAATGCCAAAGTTAGGGCTGTGGTGAGTAAGGCTAAAGAGTCATTTGTCCAAAACCAGATTGATGAATTGTTTGATTCCTTAAACACTTTGGTGGAGGAAACTCTTAAGATGAAACATAATCTAGAAGGTAGAATCCTCACCCTCAAGGATCAAATGGAGAAAATTTGTGCTGGTGTATTCAAAGGTGGGGAGGTGACTATGTCTATTGTTAACTTTGATTCTGTTGGCATTACTTCTCCTTTGGTTAGTGCCAAGAAGCGTAAGGGAATTGTTCACGTTGAAGAGATTAGTGTTGCTGGTAAGTTGATGGAGGAGGAGGTTTCTATTGACAAGGGTGGGGATAAGAGTAATGTTTTGATTACTGAGGTGAATATGGATGGACGGTCTGGTGCTAGAACTAGAAACAAGACTAAGGCTCATGTTGGGGCTTCTGGTAAAGAACTGCTTGATGTTTTTGATGATGCTCAGAAGGCTATGATGAGCGATGTGGAGGCGGCTGATATTATGAGAAACATGTAGTGTTGTTGGTTGGGGTCCTCCTTTTTGGCTGACATTTTGTTGTTGGTCCCTTGTTGACGGGATGATTTTTGCTTGGTGTTGTTTTCTTTATTTGCAGTTGATTTCATTTGTAAAGGGTTTCGAGCCCCTTCAAAACCTTCTTTTTACCTCTAATCAAAAACATTCTTGGCTTTGGCATTGCATTCATATAATCATATTTTAGCTAGATCTATAAGAGGAGTGGTTGGAATAGTATAACCACTTTTGATTGATTTCCACACCCCTAACCCAAGAGAGTTTAGGTATCCTTCCATTTTCAATTTCTAGGTGCAACTAGTCCCATCAAACCTAGGACCCTTATATGAACCATCATGTGCCATTTTGGATCTTTGTCTCAAGCTGTTAAGCTTCTATAGAGGAACTTGGCTCTGACTAATTATTGAACACTTCTAAAGACTATGAGGGGGGGTGAATCATTCTATGAAAAACTTAACCCCTTCTAAAACTTGAAACTTTTAGCACAACACAAACTCCTTTAGCAAATAAAGATAGAACTTTAAGTAGAGCAGTAACAGGGAAGAATATAGCAATTTGAATCTTTAACACCTTCAACAAACTTTACTAATGAAATATATAGTAGTGATTAGATTAGTAGCAAAGAGAAAGACAGAGAACACACACATGAACAAGAAGACACTAGATTTACGTGGAAAACCCAATGAGGAAAAAACCACGATGAGAATTAACTCACAATATAAGGCTCATTTCCAAAAGACTTGCAACAAGTCTCACTGCCTTAGAGCAAGATACAAAAATGGCTTGCAGCATTGAAGTACCAACCAACTCCAAGAGAAAGATATAGAGGACTTGATGAGATTCACTATCTCATAGAAGGATACAAAAGACTTATAAGATAATCCCAAATATTGCCAACACAACTCTCTATTGATTGAGGCATTCAAGCTTAATTTATCTTTCCTTTCATAATCTTTAGCAATATTTCTATTGGATATTCATTAGAACTTGTTCACACACTTTTTCGCACTTGTACACTTCTTCTATCTTCTTGCATTTGAAATGATCTTGCATTTATATCCACCACAACACTTTAATTCTTCAATTAGGCTGGCCATGAAGAGAATAAACAATGAATTCAACTAGTCGACCACCAAAGTGTGATGTGGTCCTATCCCGAGGATAGAGAGGACCAAAAAAATATTAACACTTCTTTCAATGTGATCCAAAATGACTTACACATAGGTGCACATCAACCTAAGTCAACATCAAGGAAACATGTGGATGAGACATTAAAGCATATAACTAGTCAACCCATAAACACTCTTTCAATTGAATTTACTTGATGTGGTCCTAAATAGGATAGGTTAGGACCCAAATCTATCATGACATATCTTCCATTGTTGGTGTATCCCCCAAGCACATGACCCAAGAAAATGAACAAGCCTTGCCAGCTAGATACCTATAAATAACCCAGAAAGCCAACTCAAGATGCAATGCAGCATGAAATTGGCCAATTAGAAACATGAAGATAGCATAGGGATGTTCCTTGAACATCCAGTATCACTTCCATATACTTCTTTCATACTGTCATGTCATCATCAACCACCATAGACCAAATAGGTAAAGAATACCTTTGTTTAGGAAACACATAATGCATAATTGGATGATGTAGCCTTTGTAGAAAGACATGCAAACCACTTGAGCATATGAGATTGGAACTGATACATTGCATAGACATTGTGAACACATTCACCAAGCCAAAGGAGCAGAGACATCAATGTAGAGAAATGCGGAGCATTTCCCAAACTAGGCCAGACAACTAGTAACACTGCCAACCTTTTGTAATTCATAGGAACCTCCTCGGTAATACAAGTGACCTAAAAATATAGGAGTGTAACTTACACAAAGCACTGATATTGAATACAAAACCACAAGACTATAACTACAACTATGGAGGAATGTAGAGTGTTCTGTTAGATAGAATTCAATGCAACATCTTGAACCAAAAACATTTGAGCAACTTGCAGAGTCCAAAACTTCCTTTTAGCAACACATATATTATTAGGAACATCAGGAGAGAACATGAGACAAACTGTAGATAGGCTCAAAAATATCTCTCCAACATTATTCATGCTTCTAATCCTTATCTTAATATATTACTATGAAATCAAATTTTGTTTATAGTAATAATGCATTATATGAACGTCAACAATAATACTTCTTTGATAAGGCATGACATCCATGAACTTCTTCAATTCTTCTCTTCTTTGATAAGGCATGAGATCCAACCACTGCTGGCCCAAAAAAAGACAATCAATTCCAATTACTAACATCAATTATAACTAACAATAAATGTTGACAACAACGTCCAACAATCTCCTTAGTGTTAACATCAATGAAAACAACACAACCATCAATGTTGACATCAATGACAACACAACCATCAGTATTGACATCAATGACAACAATTGTCAACATTCCCAGGTAGTGAACCTACCTAGCCTAATGGATTTTGACATTGTTCACCCTTAGACCACTAACAACAAGTTTTTCCACCCCAAAAGAATTTAGAAATTGGAGGATTTTGGTTACAATATGATTGAGTGATATAAGATATAGTATTGAGAATATGAAATTCTAGTTTAGCATGACTAAATTTCATCATTAAAGAAGTTTGATATATCCATGATCACATATTGCCAACTTGAAATTGATTTCATTTGTGCAATAGAACAAAATAAAATAAAGTACAGTAGGATTGGGTCATCCTATTCTATAGGATAAAAGCATAGCATGATATTGTAGAGAATAAAAGGAAACCTCAACAAATAAAAAGAAACACAATTAGTGGTGACATATATGGGGGTGAATTACTCTTGCGGCCTTCTCATTTTCTCTAGTACCCCCTCTCTACATTAAAGCAAGTTTCCTCATATGTATGAAAGAAGAAAAATGCCCTCCTTTGATCGTTGGCATAATGCCATGACTTTTTCCTTCCCTTTCATTTTTTTAAAATTTTTATGTTATATTTGTGTTTATTTTATATTATTTCTTTTGATGTTATGTCCATTCATTTTATTTTTAAATAGTAATGCATAGGATTAAGTTGGTTGAAATTATTATTATTTATTATTATTATTATATTTATTTATTTTAATTCATCTTATTAATTGATTAGGACAAAGGTGCTTGATGTTGAAACCTAGTTATCAATGCTCACTCCCAAAGCTAAGGATTCTCTAGCTCACCACTGGTATAATATTTAGGTAAAGATGAGAGATTTTGTTGACCATCATCTTGATAAGGTGACTAGCTAAGGTCAGGGATACCATAAAAAAATTCTCACTTGGTTGTATACATAGGGTGACTCAACCTCCTAAAAGCTAGACCACGATACAAGATTTCAATTTTGTTCCCAATATGGGTTGCTAGGTTTTCCTTTGTTGCACCTCAATCACCTATAAAATTTATTGAATAATCATACAAAAATGTCAATACATTGTTAGTTTGACAAATATATAGATACAACCATGTCGAAGATAAAAAACCATTAAATCCATAACTTCAATTATTTAATTATTATTCCAAAAAAGTTAAAATGGTTTTTTTAATAAAAGACAGATCATATATATTATATTGATTATAAATATATATTACATATGTATGCTAATAGAAACAAAAATTAGCTAATATAGTCTAGATTACATCATCTGGATTATATGCATGAGAACTGAAAGTCAAAAACCAACTAGATACACAATATCATTCATCCCCCTCTATTATTCCATATGACATATCTCAATCGAATTCTCACCTTATTGTTCTTGGAATTCAACCTCCACATGAGAAACCTGAGGAGATTGGGAATTGGAGACTGGTGCGATATTGGGGTGATGCTCATGGGCCAGAAGAAAGGCTATTGCATGATACTTTCTTTGAAGTTTGCAACCATATCCCCACCTAAATGAAACCATAAATCCATAACTTTAAATAATTGGTATGAATTTTGTAACACACTTTCACACTTTTCTAAGGTTGTCATTAATATTTTTGACTTATTTGAAATCTCTTGTAGAAGTATTATCATTTGCATTTAGGTTGACGGCCCTATGCAGATATTTGATATTACTCATTTCAAATGAATATTTGATTGCATCATAAACATAAACATAAGCTCGTTTGTGCAGCAAAAAATGCCTAGGAACAGACCCCCCACATAGCCCTGACCTTTCCTGACGTCATAAGCTGGAACGCTTTCTAGAAGGGCATTTTTTTCTAGGAATATTTCATTTACAACCTCATTTTCAATGCGTTGAATAGATGTAAAGCATTGTAACAAATCTAACAAATTTAAAATGAACACAAAAAGAAGTTACGAAGGAAAAAGTAACCTCTGTGCTTGTGGATGGAGGATTTCCTCGCCTATGATGATACATTTTATGCACTGTAGCACATTCAGGCGTTGAAGCTTGAAAACTTGTTCCATCTCGGCCCGACCAATGCAACCTGAGAAAGAGATTTCCCAATTTAGGATTGGAAATGGTGATCAGTAGTTCCTTGGGTAGTATTCCATGAGAAAATTGATGTCGTTTCCAACACCTTTGCTGTCGCTACTGTCGAATCCTTTACTGTTGCTGCCGAAGCCTTTGCTGTCGATATTGATGAAGCCATTACTACCACCGCTGACGAATCCTACGTAGAGAAACCCTTTAAAGCCCACCACACCTTAAGCCTGCACAGAGGAGTCTTTGCAGACCCACCAAGCCTGCATAGAGGAGCCCTTGCAAGCCCACCACCCTTGATGTCGAGAGCTTACTAGAAGAGACCTAGAATTCTTGACACCATTTTTTGTAGAGAATTGCCAGAAGCACTATGCATAATGTGACTTATTTTTTCCCTTTTAATATTGAGTTGCCAAGCTTGGCAACAAGTGAATGCATGAAACATGTCTTAGATTGATTACCCTTGTCTTTTTAAATTAACATGATGTGTATTGGCACAAGTATTAACATAATGCTTTGATGGCAATAAATCCTCGCATTGATTATACCTTAAACCTGGAGCATTGTTTTTATAAACTATGATATGTTCCGAATACCTACAAAACAAAGCAAACATGTGAAAGGAAATTAATTTTAGTATGCTGAGTATTGGCCAATGCCAATACAATGACATCCTCCTTGCTCTAGGTGGGCATAAGTTTTCCAACTTGTCAATCCACACTAAAGCCTTCATGAACAAGGATGTCTACCACCTTTTGGTGTAGATTGATAGATTTTTTTGTCACAGACAATTTCATCTTCTTGTTGGTTGCAACCTATATTAGCCAAGTAATCTGTCACTTGGTTTCCTTCCCTATAGCAATGAGTGATTTGATATGCTTCTAATTGGTTCATTAATAACCAAACCTATTGTAGAATGTAAGCTAATATCTAGTTTCGAACCTGTCTTTGTTTGTAGGCATTTATTATCAAGAGAGAGTCCCTTTCTATTTGTATTTGTGGTAGCTTGAGTTATATGGCCATGTTTATCCCATGCAGAAGAGTTTGGACTTATGCAACATTTTTTGTACCATATGTGGAATTCAAACTAACTTGGCACCAACAAGTAAACCCTTACAATCATGAATAGAGATACCTACACTTGATTTACCTAGGTTTCCCCTTGCTACCCCATCAAAATTGAGCTTGTAAAAACTGGATGAAGGTGGTATCCAAGAGACCTTGCTCCTATCTATCTTTTGTTTTGTAGGATGATGTAGGCTTCCTTTGAAAGAAAGGGCAACTTGATCCTAATGCTTCATTATGCTTGAATCCCAATCTATGAAAATACAACCTACATTTTTTAATTTCCGAACATACGTATTAGTTACTTCAAAAATAGCTTTCTCAATCTTAATTAAAATTTTCTCTTTGGATGCTACTTCTTTTCTAAATATTCTTTTATTTCCTTCCCACCAGATATGCCAAATTACAATCGCTAGTGCCACTCACCAAATACTTGCAAATAGGGATATTTTGTGCAAAATAGGCCAACTTGAGAATAACTCCCAAAGAGTTTTTGGCAAGGGAGAGAACCAATTTAGTTTACTTTTAATGAATGCCCAATAGGTTTGAGCAAAGTGGCATTGCACAAATAGATGATTTGCATCTTCAAAAACTTCATCACATAAGACACATTTGAAAGGATTTGAAATCCCTAGATGTGAGAGCATTTCACTTGTTAATATCTTATTTTTTAGTGTCATCCATGCAAATGAAACTACTTTGGGGAGTACCATGGCATTCTAGCAAAATGAAAATGCTCTTTGAGTTTCTATATGCTCACCATTATTAATATTTGACTTATTACCTTGCTTGACTGAATAGCACCCTGTTTTGGATGGAGCCCAAATTGACCCATCTGGGGCATCTGACTTAAAAAAAATCTTATCTTTTAAAATATTTTCCAACCTTGTTTTTTGATCATCACGCATTGGGATATTGGAGAGATATTTCCAAGTAACTTTTCCCATGAAAATATTTGCACTATGAAAGTAGTCTTTCACTTGTGGACCCCAATTTAATGATAAAACGTCCTTTACTATTTGAATTTCTTAATTTATGGTGTGTAAAGGTGGATGTCCATTCCATGAGTCCATCCAAAATAAGGACTCTTCCCTATTATGAAATTTCCAAGAAATGTATGGGATGATAACTTCTCTACATGCTAACAAAAAATTCCATGTTGCTAAGCCTAATGGTGGATTTGATAAAGTGAAAATATTGGCCGAGGATACATTATCCAAATACTTCACCTAGATAATTTTTCACCATTTTGAATAAGGTTTTGAATACATGTGCCAAAATAGCTTTTCTCTTTGGGACATGTTTCTTGCTGATAGATTATAAGCCCCTACAACCCCTTTAAGTTTTTCAACAAATATCTTCTCCAAAGATATTAGGGGAATTTTTTTTTCTTATCTATGTTTCCTTTCCATAAGAAATTCCTTATTAGCTTTTCAATTTATGAAATAATTGATTTTGGAGCTTTTAGAGCTGCCATGTAATAATTAGGAAATGCCAACAAGACTGACTTTGTAATTAGTATTCTAAGTAAAAGTGATAACCATCTACGCTTCCAAGAAGAAATTTTGGACTGAATACTTTGAATAAATTTTTCCCAATAAGATATTTTGTTAGCACCATTAAAGAATGGAATTCCCAAATATGTACATGGTAGCACAACCAATTGAAAACCTAATAATTTCACTATTTTCCTTTTGATAGACACCTTTGTGTTAAAGATATAAACCTTGGATTTGTTAGCATTCACTTTCTAGCTTGAAGCAACTAAATGCTTGGCTAATGATCTTTGACTTGATTATCTTTTGTAAGAGAATCCTTACCAAAAAAGATTGTATCATTAGCAAACAGTGAGTGTGTAATAGTGATATTTGTGGATGGAATTGAAATACCCTGTCATAAGCCCTGTAAGTGCACCATTTGAATAGATATACTCAAAGCCTCTACAAGAACTATGAAAAGAAATGGAGACAAAAGATCCCCCTGACAAACCCCCTGAGTTGAACTGAAAAAACCAATTAGTGTACCATTAATAAGTATATAAAACTTTACTCTTGACAAATAAAAAAGGATCCATTTACACCACTTTTGAAAAGACTTGAATCAAGAAAGACTAGGCTACCCTATCACAGGCCTTCATCATATCCAATTTCATAATAGAGGTAATATATAGATTATTAGAATTTATAGAATGTAAAACTTTGTGTGCAACCAGAGCTCCTTCTATAATTTCCCACCCTAGGACAAAGCCACCTTGTTCTTCTAAGATTATTTTAGATATAAAAGAATAAAGCCTAAGATAAATTGCCTTTGTGAATATCTTATACCATGTATTACATACAGATATAGGTCTAAAATCTAAAAAATGACTTGGGATCCATCACCTTTATTGCCAAATGAGTTAAATTGAATTGCTTTAAAAATAATTAAAGTGTTAAGTATACAACATTAGTAATTAATTCCATATGGACATCCAAAATAATATATGTGAGCAAAGTCTTAAAAGGAGGGTTCTACCTTTGTCCAAATTATATTGGAACACTAGAGGATTAACACAAAATAAGGTTTTGAAATTTATGGGGATGTGACACTTTAGTAAATCCCCCTCTAGGAACTTTGATGATTCCCTCTTTTGAAAACTCTTCTTCAAGAAATTCTTATAGTTGGGTCATGATGGAAAGAAAAAAGAAGTCTCCCTTGGTTGAATGCATCAAATACAAAAATAAGAGGACTCTTCACTCTCATGTTAAAAAGGGTTAGCGTTGTTTATTCCATAATTTCAAAAGCTAGCTCTTCCTTCTCAATTTTTCAAGTATGAAGTTTCTAAATAGATTTTCTTGTTAGTGGAAGCCAATTTTTATAGGAATTTTATTTTTATAAATAGAGAGAGGGCCCCAAATCCCTCAATTCATGTATAAAATAATAGTAAAATAGATTAGGGATGGCATTTGATGCTTATGTGAGGTAGTAATGAATATCATTAAGCTATTTTTTGATATATTAGTAAAGCTAAATTCAAATCAATGAGTGCCAATGTCACATATGTTTTTTGAGTGTTCTTTGCCAATGCATGTCAATTATTGATTGTTGATGGATGTTGATGCCCAATGCTAATAGATGATTGATGATTGATTACTTGCAAGAAGAGAAATAATTTTTTGATACTCTTGTGATATTTGATTGATGATTAGTTGATGCATATAAAGTTTCTTAAGATGATGCATTTTTATACACAACTTTAGACACACAATTCATTTTTTTTTGGAACCCATACAAACAAATAATAGTTATATCCCAAGTTTGTCAATCTTGAAAATTAGGAATTTGAAATTTTAAAATAGAGGATATGCTCATGTCCATGATCTTGTTTAAAGGATGTAAGTGTTGATACAATATAATCTAAGATGACAAGTTGAGAGAATATACCAAAATAATCAAATTATGAACTAAAATCAAATATATAAAATATTAACTCAAAATAATATTAAAAAATAATATATACCATTTTTTTCTTTATATTTAATAACTCTTTATCATTAAATAAAATAAAAATAAAAATAAAAAATATTGTATTTTTTAATTCTAACTTTTAAAAGAATAGTTCTTGATTACACTACTTATATGGATTTTTTTTTTGAACTCATTATATTAACTTATGGTTGTGCATCACTCATCATATGATGCCAAAAAAATTGGAGCAGCCTCAAAATAGATAAGAATGAGTGGTAAATGAAAGGATCATTGTCTTAAATTTTAAAATTAAAAAAAAAAAAAAGATTAATATGAAAATTATATAGCATCATTTATCTTAATCATGTTGTAAGGTGTTTAATAAAATAATCTACACACTTCTAACATAAATGTCAAGTTAAAAATTATAATTAAAAATAAATAAAAAGAATGAAAATAAAAATATATATATTTGATGATAAATAAAGAAAATTATTAAAGAATTTAGAAAGATTTTTAAATTAAAAATAAAAATTTAGAAAATAATATTATATAAAAATTAGATAGTGCAATTATTTTAATTATGTTAAAAAAGTGTTTAATAATGATACATACCTATATTTTATAAATAAATATATATCTAATTTATAATTTATAATTAAAAATAAATAAATAAAATTTAAATGATAAATAAAAATAACTGTAAAAAATCTTTAAAATTTAAAATAATATTATGTGAATTTTTTTTAGTGTAACCTTTATTTAACTATGTTAAAAGGAATTTAATAGAATGATCATCTAGTGTTTGTTTTACCATAAACATAGATATATGTCAAGTTCAAATTTATTATTTGAGAAAAAAAATTAAAAAGAGATATTTCTCCAATTTTAACCAAGTAAGCTAATTATAAAAGGGTTTAATACAAATTATTGTAAAGGTCATAAAGTTTACCTAGCGGACATTTGTGGGATTCCTTTGGTTCAAATAAAGAAAAAATATTTGAATAATAAGTTAGAATTCAAAATCAATTATTTGTGGAGGCTTTAGTTAAAATTGATTATTTTAAAGATATTTTTTATAATAATACGTTTTTAGATGTAGATTAGATGACTAAATTATTGAAATATATATAATGATCTCAGATTTAAAACAATTCAATGATTTTTTTATAAAATAATAACAATTTTCATTTATATTTAGAAGATTTGTTTATCATTTTAAAATTGTTTGTGCATGTTATTCATTATTTTGAATTTCTAGACTATAAATTGTTTGATGTCTTAATTTAATTGTTGATCTTCATTGATATATATCTTATAACATTGTACAAAATTTTAGAATCCTTTGGAAACCCAACTTTTACCTTTAAAAAAATCTTTTTATATTTAATTTAAAACATTTCAAACAATAGCTTTGGAGTATAAGTTATGGCATATTAAAGTGATTTAATTGTCTTAAATCTCTAAGCATGTTTGCTGCATTTTAATTTGGGATGAAAATACAAACAGCAAGATGGTGTGACACTAAAGTAATGATGGGATGTCAAAGACCAGTCAGTTACCACATGGAATTTGGCAAGAAGCTAATGATGGAATCTGAGAGACAAGTCAGTTACCACATGGAATTTAACAAGAAGCTACCATCCATTCTTGCTGCTCTTTATGTCATTTGTCTGGTATAAACAATGGTTAACTGAGGAAGAAACAGACAATAGCTGCTAGACCATCTAAATTTGTCCACTTCTATGGAGACAAGTTATACCAGATCTATATATTTCTGCATTCACATGGGCTTTCCTGTCGGTGAAGAAAAGGAAGTACAATGAGGTGAATTTGCATTGAAGACAGTCAATTTAGTACTGATCAAAATGACAAATAGAAAAAGGTGCTTGTTCTCATTTTGTCTTTTGTTTTAGCCTGGTTGCATGTTTATGTATTCCAGCTCTTTATATGATGGCATTATCTTGGGCTCAGATTCTTTTTATTCAATCAATCTATTTCACCAATGGCATTTTCGTACATATAAATTTCTACTCAAAAAATTTATTGGATTGTGGATTTTATGCTATCTTAGCGTTAAATATTTTATAATGTTCAAGGATCAACTCTAGAAACATCATCACAAATTGATACAAGCCAGTACAATATATTATGATTTGGAAAATAAAACATTAAGGTATTACATCCACAAAATGTGGCTTGAAATCCCATTAGAAAGCATTTTACAAGTAGTCTCACAATCTGAAAGGAGTAACTGGCATTGGGTAATGACAGCTTACATCTTATTTGAAGAAGTGGAGATGAATGAATATTTATGCCTAAGAAGGAACAACAATGCTAGCTAAAATAATCTCAAAACCTAAGATGGTGGTAAACAATGGGAGAAGACAAAGCGCGCACACACACAAGAGATACTCCATTCCAAGCTCACAAGCCACCTGAAAAACAGAAACATTGGATCAGTCGTAGCTAATACAGTTCATACAGAGTACTTAGATAACCCAACTGCTTTCAAATTTATTCAGGCGACAAAAACTCTTTATTAAATCTCATGGCAAGTTATATAGAAACTATAGTTCACTGGAAAAATAAAAATACTAAGCAGTCTGATACGCAGACATTTAAAAAATATTAAGGTGTATCTTGTAAAAAATTATTTGATAGATAAGAGCATTTTACAAATTGTTTTTGGAATCAACTGTGTGTAAAACTACAGAAATAGGTTATATACAGGTGATTCCAGAAACGATCTTTGAATACTACGTAAACTGTGAAAAACTCGTCAAATAAAGAATAGTTTACCAAAGATTCAAAATGATCCATACCAACCATGCAACTTCGTTTAGAAACAAATATACTATTCCATAACTCTTCTAATTTCTAAGCATTAAAGATATAATCTTCCTGAAACAACAAATATACTATTCTATAGCTCTTCTAATTTCTAAGCATTAAACATATAATCTTCCTAAAACATCTCAAACACAGATCTTTTATTAATGTACTATATCTCTAAGTTATGTTCCATATAGAACAAAATTGCACCACATCAAAGGAGGAAGCTTGTTCCCTATGTTAGAACTTAACTTACACCATTAATGCAGTGCAGTACCCTCCCAACACAGTGACTTGCAATGAGAACTATTTAAGAGACAGAACTTGCGTCAATGCATCTAATGATAAGTAATGTAAGGGAAAAAAAGCTTTAATTAAAGTAATAATCTTGAAAGAACTAAATATGTGGTAAGAGAAAATCATCTTAGAACATCTCAAACAAGAGATCTTTTCTTAATGTACTATAACTCTAGGTTCTATTCCATACATCAAAGGACTTGTTCCCTATGTTAGAATCTAAACTACACCAGTAATGCAGTGCAGTATCCTCCAAACACAATGACTTGCTATGAGAACTATTTAAGAGGCAGAACTTGCTTCAATGCATCTCATGATAAGTAATGTAAGAGACAAAACATGTTTAAGTAAACTAATAAAAAATAGAAAGCAGTGGCTCAAACTATTAGAAGAAAACATTCCCACCATTGGGTGGGCAAAAAAACATCTTTTGAAAAATGGAAAGCACTAAATCCAGTCTTACTTTCCATGTGCACTCACTCTACGTGGTAATTACCATGTTTCATGTGTGACTTTGCATATAGAAATTTATAATTAGTTATTCTTACCAGCTACAGAGTTGGGCAGGTGAAACCAGGAGGAGGGTTAATTCCACAGGTGACGAGAAGCTCCAGGGCCAAAGGAAGAGCTATATTGAGATTGAGAAGTTTGAGTTTAATGGTAGTGCAAAGGCACAATGCTGCCTCAAGCTCCAGCAAACCTTGCAACACAGGGCAACACTTGTTGACTGAAGGGTCACCTAAAGAAATGTGCACCAACCCACCCAACACATCAGCACACACACCCAGCTTTAGGGCATCAAGTGGGCATTTCCCAGAACTAGGTGCTGGACTAATAGGTGCTGGAGTAATAGGTGGTGATGGAGTAATGGGTGCTGGAGTAATAGGTGGTGCTGGAGTAATGGGTGCTGGAGTAATAGGTGGTGCTGGAGTACTAGGCACTGGAGGAGCCTTGGGAGGAGATATAACTGGTGCAGTAGGAGGCTTAATAGCGGGAGGGCAATAATTACAGGCCATAACTGGTGCCATAGAGAACAACTGCACCATAACAATAAAACCTACTGCTACAATCTTGCAGTGGCCCATCTTCATGATGCACTACAATGTACACTAGACAATACAATACTGTGAGTGATTATTGCTAAGGACTTGTTGACTTATATAGAGCTATGGAGATGCCCGATGAGCTGGTGAAGTCAAACTATAAATTAATGAGGGTATATGCATAGCTGGAAAACATGATGCGTGCAGGGTGGGCTTACTCTTTTGAGACAACTGATATGTTGAGAATTTCCTTTGTCGAATTTTGCATTGAGTGGTTGTCAAAGAAAGTTCCAAGGTTTACTTGGAAGTTTATGTTAACTTTCGCATGTGACTGCTGCATTCCCATGTGAGTTGTACCTTTAAGGGGGAGAACAGGTAGTGGCTAATACTCATTAGGAGCTTGTGGTGGCTTATTGTGGTTTATAATAGTCCGATGTAAATGGGCACAGGATATGATATTTTTCCATGAGATGAGCTCATTTTATTTAATTTCAGAAGAAAGAATAGGGATTCACATTTAAAAATCTTTTAAAATATTTTATTTTAAAGAAGACATCAAATGGTAAGATTAAGAGGAGGAAAAAGATTGTTATAAAATTATATATATATATATATATAAGATTAAGAGGAAAAAAAAGGATTGTTATGAATATATATATAAAAGATTAAGAGGAAAAAAAAAGGATTGTAATGAAATTTTATATATATAAGATTAAGAAGAAAAAAAAGGATTGTTATGAAGTTATATATATATATATATAAAAGATTAAGAGGAAAAAAAAGGATTGTTACGAAGTTATATATATATATATATACTATGGATTAATCAGATCTTATGTTGAGAGGAGAGGTGTAATTATATTGATAGTAAGAAGTGGAGTGTAATGATGTGGATGTCTTCACAAAATTAAAACATAAGAGATATTTATCTTTAAAAATTAAAACTAGCACTTGCACCTAAAGGAGGGTTTAAGGATTACACTTAGGGACTAGTGTTTGTGCATGCAAATTCTAGTTGCATGTAGCTGGATTAGACAATTAATAATAAATGCTAAATAATGGAATGAAATAAACTTAGACAAATCTATTTTTTTTCCTTAAAGAAATTAAGTATTATCTGAAATTAAAACAAAAAAAAAATGCAAAAGGAAATAAAATGTTTTCATTTAGTTGTAAATCAATATTTATCTGACTTTTATGTGATATGTGAGATTTTTGAAGCTTTCACTTGATATTTTGGAGGCTTTTACCATTAACTAGACTTGTTTCAGGCTCAAATCTCACACTATATGTAGCCTATCAAATAATTATTAAATAATTCTTACATAAATGAAATAAAATAAAATAAATAATTCAAACCATATCAATAAACTATTAAATTAATTCTCAAATTAAATAATTCTAAAGTAAAATAAAATCTTTTAAGTAAACAAAATAATTCCTTACCTAAATAAAAATAATTTAAATTAAATTAAATTATGAAAATAAATAAAATAACTCTTAAACAAAAATAATAATTCATATTTCTAGATTTTTTTAAATAGATGTATTTAAGATATTTATATTAATCTTATAATATAAACATTAAACTAATCATCCTATCTTCAATTGAAAAATTAATTTTTTTTTTTCAACCATTATGAACATTAATTTCAATCTCATAACACCCATTACACAACTCTCAATTGTATTAGGAAAACAATATCAACTTATTTTCATTAATGTTAGTTGATACTAAGATGTTATCAAGGATTGTTTGCTCTTAAGATATATGCAAGGTATAGATTTGCATTATAGGTTAACAAATGAAGTAGTATTATTATTAATAAAAATAGGTTTCAAATTGTTTTAAAAATAAAAATTAGGTCTCATTATGTTGAGAGGAGAGGTGTAATTATAGTGATAAAAAGAAGTGGACTCTAATGATGTTAAAAGTATAAAATAATTCTCACATAAATAAAATAATATTAATGACTCTCAAGTAAATAAAAATAACTCAATATATGTAAATAAAGTATTAAAATAATTCTTAAGTAAAACAAAATAATCTTAAAATAATTTTAAAGAAAACAACTCTTAAATAAAAATAGTAATTCAAGATTATTTTTCTTAATATTTTTAAATAGATGTAATTAAGATATTTATATTATTATCATAATAAGAACATTAATTTAATTATCCTATTTTCAATTGAAAAATAAAATTATTAAAATTTATTTATTCTCATTATCTTTTCTTTACAAACAACTTAACATATTTTGATAGTCATACCTATCATTATTCTAAAAATAGAAGGCATACGCTTCTGGATTTCAAATTCTTGTCGTCTCTGAGTACTTTGGTTCTTGGGCCTATCTAGTGGGGGTTCTCAGCAACCCCCCCATCGAATAGTGTTATTTCTAGTGGTAGACTTCCAAGGGAATCTTTCAGTTTCTCCTCCTGTCAAGGTTTGCATCTTCTCCCTCTTCTCCATCCTATGGCCTAGATTCATTTTTCACATAGGAGGAATTGACCTCCTATGTCAACAAGTTGGTAGGTGGTTGTTCCCCTAGTATGGCTAAGGCGAAGTTTGTAGCTGCTTTGTATATTTCTTGTTAAGTGAAAAGGCTAGAATTTTTTGTGCCAGTTGATCTTATGGAGGATGCTATTTCAGACTTGTAGCTCTCTCTTGTGGGTAAGTTTCTTGCTTTCCGTCCAAATATAGATTAGGTTAGGAAGTGCAATGAGTTGAAATGGAAGTTGAAGGGTAGTGTGAGTATAAGTGTTATGACTGGTGGGATTTTTCATTTCAGCTTTGTGGTACAAGAAGATATGCTCATGGTATTAATAGGGGGTCCCTAGTCATATGATAGTGGATTTAAAAAAAATATTTCATTATGTAATTTGAAGTTGGTGTTTGACCCTTCTCTGGATTTGGGTACCATTGCTCCGACCTGGATTCGCCTTCCTAGTCTCCCTCTAGAGTTCTAGAACTATATGATCTTTCAAGGAATTGCTAATTCCTTTGGATCCTTGTTGATGATTGACAAAGTCACCAATTAGAAATCTCATCTAGTCTTCACTAGGATTTGTGTGAATGTTGTTGCAAACTTGGTTTTACCTATTAGTATTGCATTAAAATCCAAATATGGTAGATGGGTGCAGCCTATCAAATATGAGAATCCCAATGTTTTCTGTCAAAATTGTTGATGCTTTGGTCATTTGTATGATTCTTGCAAGAATAATCCTTCTCAAAATAGGAAGGTTGCTTTAGATAAGCAAAAAAACCTCTAGCTATTAAAGCTAGTTTAGTTGTTTTTGATCCTTTTTGTTGGTGCTACCTCAATGGTGATTCCTTCTTTGGGATTAGAACAAAACAAAGAGCCCTCTAGTGAAGGGAAGAGAATAGAAAAGGCTAAATTTTGTCAATTGTTGCTTGGGTAAAAACTCAAAGCTATCCTTGACACCTGGTAAAGTTATGGCTAACAGTAGGATCTACAGGCTGAGGAAGTTCTTCATGGATGAAATTGGGAATAAAATTCAGAATGGAAAAGAGAGTGGAAAAGTAGAACTTGATGAAACTCTTGCAAAGTTCAAGTTAATGAATGATGCTTTTGTTCATTGTTATTATGGGAAAGATTATGAATAGTCATCCTGAAATAAAGGATTTTACTGTGACTGTGATTTTGAGAGCATCTTCTATATAGCAAGCTCTCTTAGATCAAATAAATGAAGCAAACAATTGTGAAAGAGCCAACAATTTTGAATTTGAAACAATGGTGTCTTATGTATAGACTCTCCCTATGATTTGCTCCTAGAATAAGGTATAGAAATTTAGAATGTGAAGCAATGGTATATGAACAACTATTTAGCCTATCTGTTATGCTACAACAATTAACTACAGGCTAGAACATATCCATATCAGCATAAAATACTAAGTGCAATTCACCTCAAACTTTGTTGTACCTGAGTATGATAGTACCTGAGCTTTTGGTGTTTCTAGATGGAACCTATAGTAGAAAAGTGTTGTCTCAATTTGAAGGAACCATCTTTGTAGCTCTTCCCTGAAATGAGGGTTGTAAACATTAGAAGAAAATCAATACCATAATTCTAAAGTAACAATTTGTATCAAGCCAAATGTCAGAAAGTATAATTAAAAAGACAAATCCTTATAATTGGACCTCAAATTGGACCAAGTAGATTTATCATTTTATCTTTAGAATGTAGGAACTTTCTCTATTGGAGCTTCACAACCTCAAATTGGATCTCCATTTGGACCAATAAAATTTATGATTTTGTCTTTAGAATAAAGGAACTTCCTCTGTTGGATATTCAAAAATTCCTACACCTAGGTTCTACTTCCCATTGAAAACACCCAAAAGTGTTTCACACCGGCTCAAGGTACTCTCAAACTTGGTTATGTCACCGATAACAATCCAATTTTTTCTGAATTGTCCATACCTGAATGTTGCATCACAATCTATTCATCCTGCATATAAAAATGCCACATATTAACCCCTTCTAAAGAAAACTCAAAATCATCATAAAACCATAATTAATAAATCATTTTAGCTTCAAAAAGAATCTAATGTCATTTACTATAAAAAAAAGATATATAAATCAAAAAAATCCATAAATCCATTCATCCAAAGAGAAAGTACGTAATGTAAGGATTTGAGAAATGTAATGGAATCACCATAAGAGCACAATTGAGGAAAAAATTATTTTGACTATAATTATGTGATCCATAACTCTATTGATCATGTGGCACAATTGTGCTATAACAAATACAAGATGCATTCATGTGTGACCCAAGTTTAATGTGGATATGTTGTGATAGAAATGGAGGCACTCATATGAGCACAATTCATGTACAAATCACTGTCATCACAATTAGGTTTCAATCATCATTGGGTGCATTCAGGTTGACTCAAGTTTAATAGGTTATGATGTAATGATAGCATGATCCAAGAGTGATTACCTCTTGCTGCAATAAAGATCATATAACTCTGGTTGATATACAAAGTGGTTGTGTTATATCAATTATGTAGTGCATTCAAGCACAACCCATGTTTAATGGGCTATTCTAAAGAGTGATCAATATTTTCTAAACCTTATGAATGTTACTTAAAAGTGTACAACTTAAAACTACAAACCAAGTTTGTTACATACTTGAATGCAATCTTGGGTTACCACAAACTATAATAATGTGATCTACTAATAACCATTATGAAAAGTATTAAAGAAAGACCCATGATATATAGGATGCATTTCCCTGATCAAGTTTGCATACCTCAATGATCAAACACAAGCTTCCTCCACATTCTAGGATACAATCCAAGATCATACCACAACCTTGTCAATATAGCTAATTTTATGACCCAAGATTTAAGGTTATTTTTAATACCAATGAAGCATTGGTAAGAGCATGACTAGGGTACAAACCCTAGGCCTCCATAGAAACATAAACCATAACTCTAGTGGATTAGTGAGGTTGTAATACCAGAAAGATTGAGACATTATAGCCAATAACAAAATCTTGCAATCTAAAGATTGTAGCCAATAACAAGCACACTATGTAGCTCAGTGACATTTGTAAATGCAATCTATGGTAAGAAGAATGATAGTCACTTGAGGTGTGACAGTCAAAAAGAGGTTGAGCAGTGACAAGATAATAAAGCTCAAACCTTGCATAGTAAAGTGGAGATTTTAATAGCGAGTTTCTTTACCCCCTTGTTGACCTTAAGGTTTTTTTTAATGCTATTGGAAGTGTTAGACAAGGAAAATGAAATCATGGAATGACTATCCAAATGAAGTAACAATGGTAATCACAGGTTCAATGTTTCTTCTTAGCCATTGTATAATGGAGGTAGTGGATTGCACGTTTGAGCAATGTTTTGAGACTCATCAAAGATGGGAGAATAGTGAATAATACCTTGTGGAATGTGAAGTAGTGACAATAAGGTTGAAGGATCTTAAGATCCACAATACCATGAAACAATGTGTCCCATGTAGTAAGTAGGAAATCTATAGGGCATAGTTTGATTTTATAGAATGATGCTCATAAAAGGAATCTTCAAGTGACAATGAGTGAGTTGTTTCAAATTGCAGTTGAGGATGCCTTATCCAGTCTTAAAGGCAATTAGCAAAGTAGTAAATGTGCAAGAAAATAAAATTGTACATAGCAAATAATTCACAATGTTATCTTCCATAATGCCTTGAGTTTGAAGAAAAAAACTCATTGTATCTTGATGAAAGTAGTGACCTTAATGGTCAATCACTAGAAACCATGATTTTAAAACATGCTATTGTGCTTATGGAGGCAGCATTGTAAGCAAGGCAATGAGTGGTGGTTTGGAACAATGACTGGTATGAAGGACTTGCTTATATGCATACTATAGTCTAGCTTAAGGCAACATTATTAGAAGAGATTTAAGGTGAATTATGGAACTCAAGGTTTACCATGATAAAGATTAAAGTAAAGACTATGATCTATTTAAAAGCCACTATCATGAAGATATTGAAGATGTCACATGCAAAACCCTAGCAGTTGGAGTAATGAATATAGTGCGAAAGAGGACAGTGTGCTGGGAAAAATTTAGGAGATCTCCACATTATCTAATCGTGTAGGAAAATATATCATTTATTTATTTTTTAAAATTAAAAGAAATCATTCTAAACCCTATATAAGATACATTGATACTTCAAAAGCATCTAATTTATTTTTTTAAATTAAAAGAAATCATTCTAAACCCTATATAGGATACATTGATACTTCAAAAGCATTTGAAGGAATCTGAGATTATGCAAATATATGTCAATTAAATATCTAGATTACAAATAGTAGTGCGAACAATGTAACCCTTGTTGAGCAAAGTAGGAATGAGATAAACAACAATGAATCCTATGCCTCCTGTCACACAAATCTCCTTACCATTCTCTGTCATTCTTTACTAAAACACTTCTCCATTTTGGTGAGCTACACCTGAAAATAAGGTTTCGATGAAGGTTTAAGAGTATGTTTATTAAAATAAAAACTCCATTCTGGTGGGATACACTTGAAAATAAGATTTTAATGAAAGTTTTAGAGTATGTTTATTAAAGTTTTAGTGTATTTTGGCGGGCTATATTCTTGATTCCTTAAATGATTTATTCAAATGGATTGTGACTAAATAAATGACTAACTATTTAGTCATTTTTATTTGTGTGACTAAATTTTTTTAGTCAACGACCAAATTAGTCATTTATTTACTCATTTATAGTTGAGTTGCAAAAAATTAGTAGAATTTAGTCATTTTTAGTTGTTGTGACTAAAAGGTTTAGTCACCTAGTCATTTATTTTCTAAATTCTACTAGTGTGAAAACCCTTTTATGTGCACCATGTGTAGTAAGCACCATTTACCATCTATCGATTTCTTATCTATTCCATTCATTTTAAAGTTAATAGTCCATCCATATCCACTTATAGGTATCATATTTTTTCCTACACACCTAGCATGGCTTGGTAATGTACCAGTGTCTAACATGCATTATCCATCTCATCCAGTATCATAATAAAATTAATCCACTTAGCCCATAATAAAATAATCCTACACCTAACTAGGGGAATTTTTCTTAAACCTAGTTATGAGATTAAATCCTTGTTATTACCTTAAAATAAAAAAATCCAAAAACATAAAATATTCCAAAAACTCAAAAATATTAGATATTCCAAAAATCCAAAAAATATTACATATTCCAAGAATACATAAACATCAAATATTACAAAAATCCAAAAACATTACATATTCCAAAAAATTCAAAACACTAGATATTCCAAAAATGCAAAAAACATCAAATAATCTAAAAATCCAAAAACATTACACATTTGGAAAAATCCAAAAATATTAGATATTCAAAAAATCCAAAAAATAACATCAAATATTCCAAAATCCAAAAAAACATTAAATATCTCAAAAATAGAAAAAACCAATTCAACACAAATTCTCCCATCCATAATAAAATCATTACCCATAATAAAATTATCTTCACAATAACCTTTGACAAAGTAAGCAAAAGAAAATGATGCATAAATCAGAACCTAGATCATTCATGAAAATTGTGAGCTAGGATCATTGCTAAAACAACCCACTACCTACATAGGTCACTTTCCTAAATCATTTAATTCATCACGCCAATCAATATGACATAAAGGATATATCTTTCCTACAATAGGCACAATCCAAAATTTAACAATTAAAATCTTGTTGGCAATAGATATGATGGTTTGATATGTTTTGTTAGTCAGTATTTTCTTTTGATTTATCTTTTTGTCTCCTTCCACCACTTACTCAAAGCCAATTTGATCTTTCAATATCTTGGCGTGTCTCGAGGACCATGAAATGGGGCAT
>VDFB02035091.1:0-19589 GCA_007258455.2 Sequoia sempervirens
AGGAATGCCATGACTCATACTAAGGACTCGATTTCCCCAGTCTTTTTGTCAGGACAAACCATAGAAAGCAAGCAAAGAAAAGAGATCATGATTCATCATCGCTCCTCTAAATCCTTCATGGGACATCCTCAAGGTGCATAGTAACATGACAAAAAACCAATAAAAAAGATAAGAAAAACTCAAACCAACAAAGTGTTTGCCAGAGAAATAATGTTTGTTGATAGGATTGACAAGATTGATTGATATGATTGATTAGGTTTAGCTTCAGGAAAGCCACACCCTGATGAAGAACTAGATGACTGAGATGACCGATTTGATTGATTATTTGACCAGAGTTGATTGAAAAAGGTTGATTAATTGATGTGATTGATTATGCTTGGTTTTAGGAAATACACACCCTGTATAAGGAAAGATTAATTGACCAAGATGAAAAGATTGATTAACCATGTGACGAACTTGAGTTGATTTGATAAGATTTGATTGATATGATTGACCAATGTGATGGCACTTGGTTTCAGAAAAGACATATCATGTTTAAGGTGGACACACCTGATAAAATTGACTAATTGACCACTTTGATAAATACCTAGCTGCAAGTAAGACATATCCTACTTAAGGTGAATGACAAGGTTTACCAAGGACAATGTCTAATCTTAGGAAGGATGCATCCTGATAGAAGACAAGTGACAAGACTAAATGAGACAAATGATATAATGCCCCATTCCGATATAAGACCAATGATTTGATTGATTAATTGATGATTAAGGATTTGTTGGATATGTTTGTCTATTGATTCGTGATTTGGTTTGAATAATGATTACTTGATGACAAAGGATAGAACCGGACTTGACAAATCCTAAAGGAGTAACCTAGGGCCTCAGGGGCTCATCGATTGATGGCATTTCCTATGTTATACACACAAAGACCTCGTAGTTTGACCTGATTTGACTTTGTTTTATTTGACAAAAGACTAAGCCATGATTTTATTTGAGCAAACCTATAAGGACTGACCTAATGTCTCAGAGGCCCATTGATTATGTGCCTTGCTTACATAGCAAATGTGCATAGACAAAGTAGTTCAACCACTCTAACATAGACTGACTCTGACTCCAACTCCAAGTTTTTTTTAGAGGTTTTTGATATTTTCTGATGTTTTTTTGGATTTTGATGTTTTATGATTTTTTTGAATTTTTGATGGTTTTTATGATTTTTTTGGATTTTGATGTTTTATGATTTTTTTTTAATTTTTGATGGTTCTTATGATTTTTTTGGATTTTTATGTTTTAAAAGGATGATACCATGCATTGGATCCCATGAAGACGTAAGTCAAGGAATTTCCCCCAGTTAGGTATAGGACCAACTTATTATGCGCGAGGGCAAGTAACAGACAAATGCAAAGGATGATCATGAAGGAAAAGGATACTAAATGTCAATGGTTCTGGTAAGGATGACGAAGCTTTATTATGGACAGGTGACATGTGTGAATGGATGAGTGGAGGATGGAAGACCGAGTGGAGTGATAGTAGATGGAGGAGCATAGATTGACTACACATGACACCTATTTTCCATGTTTTCACCATGGTACTTATCCAAAGCACCACTGAAGTGGTTTTCACTTTTGGACTAATTATTTTTGTTTTCTATTTTTTTATTTTTCTATTTTTTTGTTGTCACCAAGATGCTTGTTTTCCAGGTTTTCATCAGGGTGACTATTTTTTGTATTTTTTTGTATTTTTTGAATTTTTGAAGGGACACTGAGAATTAAGTGTAGTACTTGTGAAGGTGCATGTTGTTGATGGGATCGGTCATTGGTTCACCTTCAGGAGTAGAGAGTTGATAAACACGAGATCCATTTGTTGTTGTGATGATATAAGGACCCAACCAATTAGGTTCAATTTTTTTGAGCTTTTCTCTATCTCTCTAATTCTTTGGATTATCTTTTAGGACTATGTCACCAATGTCAAAGCTTCTAGGTTAGACCTTCTTGTTGTAGTTGTGTTGAAGGCGGTTTTGATATGCTTGCAAATGTGTCAAAGCATTCTTTCTCTTTTAATCTAATAATTCTAGCTCATGTAGACGGGATACACAGTATTCTTCTTCATCAATCAGTCCTTGCATAGATACTCTTAGAGATGGTAACTTGACCTCAATAGGAAGTATAGCCTTAGATCCAAAGACAAGGGAATATGGAGTGGCTCCTGTAGGGGTGTGAACACTAGTACAGTAGGCCCATAAAGTAGGATTGAGTTAGAGATGCCAATCATGACTAGCATCATCAACAGTCTTCTTTAAGATTTTAAGGATAGTCTTACTAGATGCCTCAGCTTGACCATTACCTTAGGGGTAATACGAGGTAGCAAAATGGTGCTGGATATGAAATTTTTCACAAAGCTCACAGACATCTTGATTTTTAAATGGGAAAACATTGTCTGTAATGATGGACTGTAGGATACCATAGCAACATATAATGTAATTCAGGATGGATTTGGATATCTTCTTTCCAGTAATGTAGGTCATCGAGATGGCTTCGACATTTGGTAAAGTATTATGTAGTAACAAGGATAAACTTATGTCCATTTATAGAAGTGAGATGGATCTTTCCTATGAGGTCGAGTCCCCATTAAGAGAATGGACATGGTGATGTGAGTTGCTATAATTCCTGACCTAGTGCATGTATTAGATCTCCATGAATTTGACATTGGTGACATCTCTTCACAAAGTGATAAGCATCAAGTTCCATTGTAGGACAATAATATCTCGTCCTCATAAGCTTTTTAGCTAGGGTAGGACTAGCAGAGTGAGCTCCACATATACCATGATGAACCTCTTGTAGGGCCACTTGTGCTTCATTTGAGTCAAGACATCAAAGGAGAATTCTATCTAGACTATAACGATAAAGGGTATCTCCGATGATAGCATATTTGGAGGCTTATTGGATAAAGGTTTTGTGTTGGTTGGGGGACATGTCAGGAGGGATAATTTGGTCATGTAGATAGTTGTAAATGTCTTTATACTAGGGATATCTAAGACCAACAAGTTCACACACAAGTTCAATTTTGGGGACATCGAACACAGGGACCAACAGTTGTTCTACCAAGAACTCATATTGTGATGCATTGTTAGGAATGTCCATGAGAGATCCAATTGTTTCCATTGCGTTAGTTACCTTATTTTGGATTCTCGGTATTTGTTCAAAGGTAATATCTTCAAAGTATAGTCTAAAACTATCAACCATGCACTTGTAGGGCATCAGCTTCTCATCCTTAGTATCATAATCATCATTGACTTGCTTGATCACTAACTGGGAATCACCATAAACTTGAAGATACTTGATTTTCCATCTTATTGCCATTCAGAGTCCTATCAATTGTGCATCATACTCAACTATGTTATTAGTGCACGAAAATACTATTTGAAATGATTTAGGAATGGAATCCCCTTGAGGTGTGATGAACAAAATTCCATCTCCTAAACCATGACTTGTGTAGGACACATAGAAGTACAATTTCCATATTGTTGGTATTTCTATGACAAAGATTGATTCATCGAGGAAGTCAAATATTAAAGGGTGATATGCCTTTACTGGTGTATCTGTGAGTTGATCAGCTATCACTTGTCCTTTTATTGCTTTTTGGTCAACATACTCAATGTCATACTCACTTAGGATCATAACCCACTTAGCTAATCTTCCTATCAAAGCTGCTTTATTGAGAAGATACTTCAAAGGATCAATTTTGGCTATCAATTTTGTCTTATGGTTTAGCATGTAATGTCTCAATTTCTAGGCTGCAAATACAATTGCTAGGAATGATCGTTCAATAGGGTTGTAGTTTAACTCATATCCAACCAAGGTACGACTAATGTAATAGATTGCTCATTCTTTATCACTATTATCATTTTGTGTTGTCAATGCCCCCAGTGTTGATGTAGTTGTCACATACAATATCAAATGTCTGCCATCAATAGGGGCCATAAGAACTGATGGAATCAATAGATAATTCTTGATTTGATCAAATGCTTCTTGATATTTCTCTATCCAATTGAAGGGAATTCCTTTTCATAATAAGTGTTGAAACACGTGAATCTTATCTACTAGCTGAGCAATGAACCTACAGATTAATTGCAGTCTTCCTTGTAGAGTCCTTAACTAATTGATGTTGGTTGGTGGTGGCATGTCCAAGATAGCTTTTAATTTTGCGGTATCAACCTCCATTCCTCTGCGGGAGACAATATATCCTAAGAGTTTTCCTTATTCGACCTCGAAAATACATTTCTTTGGATTTAACTTGAGTTTGTACTTTTCAAGTCATGTGAAAATCTTATCCAAGACTGCTAGGTGACCACTTCATTCTAGAGATTTTGAGAGAAGGTCATCAACATAATCCTTCATAAGTACATGCATATAATCATGAAAATGGTAGTCATGACTCTCTGATATGTAGCTCCAACATTTTTAAGTCAAAATGGCATAACGTTCCAACAGAAAGTTTCCCAAGTGCATGCGAAGGTTGTCTTTGGTTGATCTTCACGAGTAATTCTTATTTGGTTATAGCCCAAGAATCTATCCATAAGTGATAGCATTTCATATCCAATAGTGAGATCAACTATGATGTCAATATTTGGTAAGGGGAAATCATCTTTAGGACAAGCCTTGTTAAGATCTCTGAAGTTCATGCATACTCTGGTTTTCCCATTCATTTTCATGACAAGAACAAGATTAGATATCCAATTGGCATAGTCAATAGAGCATATGAATCCAATGTCCAAGAGTTTCTTTAGTTCCACCTTGACTAAGAGTGCAATCTACGGGTGCATTTTCCTTAGCTTTTGTTTGTATGGTTTGGTATTTGGTATCAATGGAAAGTGATATAAAACAAGCTTGGGGTCCAACCATGCCATATCAACATATAACCATGTGAAATTAACTTGTCTTTCTGAAAATAATATTGTAAACTCAAGCCTTTCCTTAGCAGTCAAAGATGTTGCCAACTATATGATTTTGGAGTTATCTTGTGTCCCAATGTTCACTTCTTCTATTTATTCTATAAGCAATGGTGATTTATCTTGTTCTATAGGAAGACTATCCATTCCTCCATCCTAAGGCACCTTAGATAGGTTTTCACCTTCGAATACATCCTTTATTTTTACTTTTTCATGGTCAGTAGGTGCCTTTCGATTTTCACCTGAAGGCCTATTATTTTTATTTTTTTCATTTTAACTTTTGCAACTAGAGAATAGGACAGCCTTGCCAAAGTATGTTGTGCTATTGAGTTTTATGAAAAATCCAACCTTATGATCCCTACTTAGTATTACTTCACGAAGTCCCGTGAACTCAACAATTGCTTCATTGTTCTCGAATATGTCCAAACTTGGTGGCTCTTGTTGATCCCAATCTATGAGTTGGGGATAGACGAGTGGTAAGCCATCATCAGTATTGTCAAGGGTCATGGTATAGGTAGATAAGGTAAAGACAAAAGTAGATTCATCAGGCTCCCAGAAGGTTTCGGTGCAATCATCGAGTTCCCAAAAGTGTTTGATCCAAGCTTCTCTTTTCAAGGGAACCTTTTGGTGGGGATTTGTCAGGTTTTTTGGGGAACCAATTGTAAACACTTGATGGAATCTTTCTTCAAGGGTAGGCTCACTAGGTTCTCTAAATATTTTATAAGGTTAAGTTCAGTAGTGGAGGATAAATAATCCCATTCATACTTTCATAGTGGTAAGATTCCTCGGATGTCTTGATCTCATCTAAAGCATCAACGACCTCAATCAAGGTCAACTTAGTACTTGGAGGACTCGATTCCAGTGGAACATACCCTAATCCAATATATTTTGGTAATTTAGGAGGTAGTAAAGGTTTTTATATCCCATTTTTGTTTAGACCAAGGTCATTGTGTTCATCATATCCTTGTTGCTTCATTAAAAGGAAGCCTTTTGGATATCATTCAATTGGTAGTTTTTTACGTTTTGTTTGCTCCTCTTCTTTATACAACCATGTGTAAATGTGGTCATCTAGAGATTCTTTAGCTAATTCCCCCCATTTAGTGAAAATGGTAGGAGGATTGTGGATGATAACCTTAGGATGCATACGATGCAGTTTTCCATAAGACTTTGGTGATTTGGGTAACTTTCCAATGTAGAATAATCCCTTCATACTGTACTCTCCACATCCTTTTCCTTGAATATGGATTTTGTATGTTGATGGTGGGGTGAATGGAGTGGATGATTTGATGAGGGTAGATGGATCAATGTAGTGTGATGAAGTGGAAGATGAGCCCTCTCAATTTATGGGCACTTGACGCTCAATAGTTCCTTTTAGGTTTGTGCAATATTGAAAGGGATCAAGGTCACTGGGAATAGTAATTTCAATGCCATTATGTGGGAACTTAAGGCATTGGTGGTATGTGGATGGGATAGCCTTCATGGCATGAATCCATGGGCGGCCAAGAAGAAGGTTGTAATGTAAATCCAAATCCAAGACATGAAACACTGTGTTTTGTATTGTTGGAACAACTCGTACAGGAAGTGGAATTACTCATTCAGACAAGCGCTCAACATCATCATAAGCTTTGATCACATTTTTCTTAGTTTGGCCTATGATTCTTAGAGTATCCCAATGCTTTCACCAATTTTAGCGAGCAAATGTTTAGACCTGCTCCACAATCTACTAGAACTCGTTTGGTCTTATGTTTATTAATGTAGACTTCAAGATGTAGGGCATCGTTATGATTTGTCTTTTGTATGAAAAAGTATTGTTTAGAAAAGGTGACATGGTATGGCATAGCTAGGTATCCAACCATGTCCTGAAATTCATTGACATCTAGATCAACGGGTATAGATGCTTCTTGCAAGGCTTTATCAAGGATATCTTTGTGTTTGAGGAGATTTGTGAAGGAGTTCTAGGATGGAAATCTGTGTGGGAGTCTTCCCTAGTTGGTCTAGGAGATTGTACTCACTTTGTGGTTGTAGATTGGAAGGAGGTTCTAGAAGGGTTATCTTGGCTCTATGAGTGGTGAGAACACATTTTGAACTTTTCTTATTTATGGTAATGATGGAAATGTGATCATCAACGGGTCTTAAATTAAGGATAATAGTGCTATAATCATGTTCGACACTGGCATACTTAGCATTATTATTGTTCCCTAAACTGGAGGCTTTTCCTTTGTCATGATCTTGCAAGGGAATTTTAAATATGGTATGATCAACATTTTTCTTGCCTTGTGGGTTATCTATTGAAATGATTCCTTGTTCAATGAGGTCCTGAATGACATTTTGAGTGTCCATCATCTAGATGTTTTATGTCCTTTTCCATAGTGATATTCATAATATTCATCTTCTTTCCACCAGTCGAGTTTGATCAATGAGGGTTCATATTTTTTGATATCGGTTAGTTGGATGAAATTGGATTGCAAGAGTGTCTTTAGGACTGATTCAATGGGTTCACCCAATTGGGTGTATGTTCTCTTGGCACGGGGAGGACCTCTGCATTGTTGGTTGTTTTGGAATGCGTTCAATGTTTGACTTTGACCTTGTGTTTTGGTATTTGATGTTTTCGATGTGTTCAATGAGGCAGGACCTTTGAGGTGAATGGTAGGACCTTTTTATCACTTTAGCATTGAGAACTCCATCATTAGTGATATTCTTGTTTCAGGACTAGTATTTATTTTTGTCATTATTGGGTTTTAGAGTCTCTTTGCGTACTTTGACTAGTCCTTTTGTGACAAGACCTTTTTCAATGAGGACACCTTTCTCAAGGATTTCATCAAAAGTTGTGCAACATTGGATTTGAAGTCCACTCATCATTTCTCTGTTAAGGTTTTCTACAAACATGGTGACTAGTTGTTTCTCAGGAATGTGACAAGGGAACTTGCTAGTTAGACTTTGCCATCTTTGGTAAAATGAGGTGACTCCCCTTATTCTTGTTTAGTTGTGCATAATGTTGTGAGGGTGATGTCACTTTAAATGTTAAAGGCAAAGTGATTAATGAATTTATTAGCCAACTCACCCCATGTTCTAATCCCTAAAGAAAGGTGTGTTAACCAATTTAGGGTTGGCCCTGTGGGAATTCGTGGGAATAGTCTCATCAAGTAGGTGGGATCATATGTGACTTCCATACATGATGTATTAAATTATCGTATGTGCTCCATTGATCTCCTTTCCCTTTTTACTTGGGTAACCTTGATGTTGTGAAGTGAGGGGGAAAGGGCGACATGTATAAATTTCTATAAAATGGATAGGGGCACAATTCCTCCATAGAATACGTTTTCTTGTTGGTCCCCAATTACATGTTTGTCATTTGTTGTTGGATGGCTTGTATTTGTTGCATCAAGGTATCAACAAGATATGGTTTTGTGTTGATTTGATTTGGTGTTATGATGTTGGTGTTGAGGTCATATGTTGGATTTGGATTGGGATTGGCATTTTGTGGCATTTGATATGTGAATGAGGCATTTTTTTTGGTTTGATTTGGAGGTAAATTGGCATTTAGATTGGTCCCAAAGGTCATGAGTGTATTTGGTATGGAATTTTGCAATTGTGGTCTGGGCCCTTGATTTGAAAGGTTGGTCCTTGGTTCATGTTTTGGAAAGGTGGTGTGGGTATTGGTATTTGAAAATGTAGGTCCTTGATTGGTATTTGAGAATGATGGGGTAATTCCTTGATTGATGTTTGAGCTTGTAAGTCCTTGCAATGTCCTTGGGCCCTTTGTTGGTGTTTTGGTTTGGTATTCTTTGTGGGACAATGTGAATTCTCCTAGATTTGTTTGGTTGAATTTGATTTGATGAGGGTGTGCTTTGGAATTGGAATTATGAACATTGATTCATGTTTTGAGGTATTGGCATGGGACCTTGGTTTGTATTGTGAAGTAAAGGTGTGGGACCTGATGGGCAAGGTCGTTGATGTCACAACTTGCATCATTTAGTCAATTAATTATTGAACTGGGTGTGTCTCAGAGCTATATGCGATAAGGATGTTTTTCATAGACTTTTGGGGGGTTTGCACTATAAAAAGTGACTTCAAGTGTCGATTTGTCTCCTTTAGGAGCTTTCAGGAGCTCTCAGGAGCTGAGCTTTAGCAACTAATTCCTAAGGATTAAGTCTATCTTATTTCCTAATTTAAATTTTTGTCGACTTATTTCTGACTTCATTTGACTTGATTGAGACAGATTCATGGAAAAGACTAACATTTATCTAAAGTCTTAATCTAGAGTTCGAAATCCAAATTTAATTCTAATTTACTTCAAAAGAAATCTATCTTAAGATTTGCTGGAAAATAAATGTTATTTTAAATAACATAAATTAATTGCAAGGAAATAATGATTAATCTAGAAAACATAAATACTAATTTCCATGAATAGATTCCAAACAAATTTCAGTTTCATCATTCCATTAGTTCCTATCATTGCTTCAATTAAACTTTAACAGATAACGACTAAATTTAATTCCTACAAACAACATCTAAATCTAATTAACTTAATAAACCTTTCAACGAATCTAACAAACTATTCTGAACACGATAAACTAAACTTAAAGGAAATTTAAACACAATTGTTGAAAATGATTCATACAAACTTAACATTCCATATTTAACATCTAACACTTCTAGATTTAATATTAATGAACATAAATAACATAAACTCTAAAAAATACCACACAAGATCAATTCCTTTGGTTGAGTGGGCCTTGCTCTTCCTCCGGTAAGATCTCTTAACACAATAATTTGAGTTAACTTCTTATCTTCATTCAAATTGATCAAATAGGGACGAATAATAGAGTATTGTAACCATTACAAGATTTCAGTCAAAAATTATCTAACTCCTTTCTAAATCCTAAACATGGATATTTATAACTATATCCTTATTGAATTCAAAACATGGCATCAACTGCCAAGATTCAAGGCATCTAAACTAGAGATTTAAATAAAACTAAAGTAGAACTAAAACATGACTGAGAATAGACATAGAGAGAAATGCCAGATCAATGCTAGGACTAGAAGTTCCTAAATTGACTAAAAAGAAGTTGATTTGGACTTTGGTGATTCATCATCCAACTCGGTTGATCAATGGCGTGATTTTCTTCATTTGATTAAACATGGAGTTTAACTTTATCACCAGCCATTAGTCTTTTAAATACCTTGGATAAAACCCTTAAGAAAATGGTACCAATTATGATAGTAAAAGATTAAAACTGCATAATTATCTCATCAATATTATCACAAAAGCAACACATTTAATATAAAGAATTACCTCAAATATATCTACCAAATTAGCCAAACATAAAGCAAAGTAAGTAAATATATTAGTCTATAGTCTACTGCCAGTCATGTTAATTAACAAAAATAAAAAGTCTTTTAAACATAAAATGACTTATATGAAAGTATCTCTGAACCTCTCATCAGGACCTTGGTTTGTTTGTTGAAAATAGGTATGGGACCTTGTGATGTAGGACCTTGTTTTTTGTTTTGAAAAAGAGGATTCGTGAAGGTCTTAACCATGGAATTTGATGAGCTTCCAAATGTTAAATTTTATCCTTGTGTTGTCACATGAGTCATCTCATTTCTAAGTGCAGAGATACTAGGGATATGTGTGGTAGTGGTTGCCATATGTGTTGTTGTCCCAAGTGGAATAGTTGACTTTGTGAAGATGGCATCCCTAATGTAAATGGATTTTGAGTATCTCCCTCTACAATGGTTGAGACATCAAAGCCTTGAGGGAGTTTAGCACCCTTTTTGGCTAGTGCATAGAATAATCTATTAGGATCAACACTAACAAGCTCATCAACCATGCATAAAATCCTTGGATCTTGGTAAGCTCTTTCAATCTCTTCGAGTGTCATTTTCTTGTTGAATTCATCTAGACTTATATTGTCCAATGTAGGGTCTCTTGTGGTGTTTCTCATTGTGGAGTAGATTGATTTGAGTTTAATCCAAAGTTGGTGTCATGATGTGGACTAGAAAAGGGGTCACTCTACTAAGGGCTCTATACATTTTATAGTAGGTACCCTGTTTCGAGTGACACTGCATGGCTAAGGCCTAAATACCACAAGGACTTGATAGTTTAGACTCATCCATTTATATATCAGCTCAAGTGAAAAACCAGTTGGAGTTGCCTTCACATTCTCTTAGGTAGGCCCCTCTAAAGGTAAACAAAAATGAGACAAGTACATTGTTTTTGATCTCCTCGATCGCACAAAGTGCAAGGAGAGAGCATACACAATACCTTTTTCTCACACTTGCATGGGGTTGATTTTAATTCCAAATCAAAATATGTGGGTGATTGTACACAATGCGAAAGGAATGATTTTGATTCTCAATATTTCCAAGTGGCGTGAGAGAAGAGCATACGCATCCAAAAGCACAATGGCAACTGAAAGATACAGAAAACACTTGTTAATTTTAACCCTTACTTACAATATGAAACAAAAACTTGGGTTCTTTTTAATCCAATGACGTGTGATGCATGCTAATTTTAAAACCCATGAGTGAATATATGCATTTTGTTGTTAATTTTAACCTTCATGAATGAAATGCATGTTCATTTGAACCTTATGAATGTGATGCAAGTTTGTAGTTGTAAATTTTAGGCCCAATGAGTGATTCATGCAAATTTTTTGTTCATTTTAAGCTCCATGAATGTGGAAGATGCAATTTGTTGTAAATTTTAAGACCAAATGAGTGACATGCAAATTGTGGTTCATTTTATCCTCATGAGTGTAAATGCAATTTGTTGTAAATTTTAAGAGCAATGAGTGAAATGCAATTTTAGCTCTTCAAGAAGTGTGTTCAAAAGCACACAAAATATTTCTTATCCAAAAACAAGCCAAAACTCCTGCAAAACCACAAGTTAGATCTCCTTGATGAAAGCCACATGATGAAAATAAAACATTAGTAAACAAAAAAACCTTTAATGATAACTTTCTCAAAACTAAAAATAAATTAAACCATAAAAATATATGGAAAGCTAAGACATATACCTTCAAAACCTAGAAAGAGTTTGGTAAAATCTTGCACGACAAAAGTGTTATAAACAAAAGAAAACATGGGTCTTAACAACTAAATTTTAAAAAGCTACAAGCACTAAAATGGTCATAACTTTCTCAAAACCTAACGAAATTCAAAACCATTTGAAGTTGCGGAAAGCTAAGAGTGAGCCCTACAAAACCCATAATTTTTTCTTATAAAATTTTATGCGCCCATTTTTTGTGCTCAAAAGAAGATAATGGGATTTTATACAAATTCTTGGTTGTAACCTGCAAAACAACAAAAGCAAACAAGAAAACAAACGGATTTCTCTACAAAATTGTAAGATTCACATTGAGCTCACCAAATGTAAGATTTGAAAATGCAAAATGGCTAAGATCAAGTAGCAACCACTCTACAAAAAATCTAAGCCCAAATTTCAAATCCAAACAAGAGAGTACAAATGATAAAAGAGAGCAAACAAGAATGAAAGCATAAAATAAAACTCCCCTATCAAAGTTGCTTCATCTCCCTTGCTTCTCCTCCATTCTTTCTCAAGTTGCAAAGCTTTGCCCTCATATTTTGAAGTATTGGAATACCTGCAAATGACAATGACAAGATAACAAGAATTTTGGAGAAATGTGGTGGCAAAGACAAAATGAAAGAGAATACCTTATTTTATAGAAATATTTTGAACGGACGAATAAGATCGATCTTCTAGAAAGATGCCAAGATCAACGGTGGAGGATTTATGCACCAAAAGTGGTGGGCTAGGGACGGCTAAGGATAGATGGTCATTGAAAGAAGACCAGAGATAATCAACAATCAAGATTTGAAATGAGAAAGTAGAGGGAAAGTAGTGGAGCAAATTAATTATTTAATTTGGGAGAGCATGTGGACCATTAAATAATAATTTTTAATTGAAGAAGGGAATCTTGAAAATTAAATCATATTATTGTTTAATTAGGGAGAGGAAGTGGAGGAATAAAATAAATTATTTAATTCATGGAAGGAATCTTTGACCACATTTTAAATTTGGTAAAAGATATGGAGGAACAAATAATCATTTTAGATTATTTATTTATGGAGAAACAGAAAATGAATATTTAATTTAGAAGTTATTATGCAACTATTTAAATTAAATATAGAGGTGAGTGAAGAAAGAGGAATCAAATAATTAAGTCAAATTAATTATTTAATAGAGGAAAGGTGGTAAGAGGGAGTTAAATAATTTTAATAATTATTTAACTATAGAAGAACGAAAAGGATCAATGAATATAAATAATTAGGAATAATTATTTAACTATAGATGAATAATGAAGAGTAAATAACTAAATAAATAGTAATTTATTTAATTATAGAAGGAAAGAGTATTAGCAATGAAATTAAATAAATAATTTAATTGATCAAAGGAGAATAAAGATCAAGAAATGAATTAATTAAATAATTAAAATTACTTAATTATGTCAAAAAGAAGACCAAAACCATGGAAAAATGATGCTCGCAGACCAAGACATTTTTTTAGTGTCTACATTTTGCCCCTCTTTGACATAATGTGATTTGAGCGTTGTGTCAAAGAATAAAGAAGAAAATTAGGTTCAGATCATGGCCCAACATGCCCTGGTGAAGGTGGGATAGACCTATGACCCCTCAATTTTTTTTTTCAAATTTTCAAAAAAATTGAGAAATTATTGTAAAGAGCCACTTTGATGCATTGACAGGAGAAGAATTCAACTTGTGGTTCATCAGGATGATTGTGGATGGAATATGTTAGTGCGAAGAAGATGGATGTTAGTACGAAGAAGATGGATATTAGCATGGAATTAGTCAAATGAAAAAGGATGGATATTCTTGCTTTATAGATGTCAACTTGCATGTTTATCATCATTAGGCGGTAAAAAAATATGGAAAATGGATTACAAACTACAAGGAATGCCATGAATCATACTAAGGATCCGATTTCCCCAGCTTTTTTGTCAAGACAAACCATAGACAACAAGCAAAGAAAAGAGATCATGATCCATCACTGCTCCTCTAAATCCTTCATGGGACATCCTCGGGGTGCATAGTAACATGACCAAAAACCAATAAAAAAGATAAGACAAACTCAGACCAAAAAAGTGTTTTCCAGAGAGATAATGTTTGCTGATAGGATTGACAAGATTGATTGATATGATTGATTAGTTTTAGCTTCAGGAAAGCCACATCCTAATGAAGGAAGATGACCGAGATGATCGATTCGATTGATTGTTTGACCATAGTTGATTGGCAAAGATTGATTAATTGATATTTATTATGCCTAGTTTTAGGAAAGACACATCATGTATAAGGCAAGATTAATTGACCAAGTTGACAAGATTGATTGACCAAGTGATGAAATTGACTTTATTTGATAAGGTTTGATTGATATGATTGACCGATGTGATGATGCTTGGTTTTAGGAAAGACATATCTTGTTTAAGGTGAAGGACACATCTAATAAAATTGACTGATTGACCACTTTGATAAACACCTAGTTGTAAGAAAGGCATATCCTAGTTAAGGTGAACGTCAAGGTTGACCAATGATAATGTCTAATCTTAGGAAGAATGCATCCTGATAGAAGACAAGTGACAAGACTGAATGATACAAATGATATAATGCCCCATATTCTGATATAAGACCAATGATTTGATTGATTAATTGATGATTAATAATTTGTTGGATATGTTTGTCTGTCAATTCGTGATTTGGTTTGAATAATGATTTATTGATGACAAAGGATAGAACCTAGCTCAACAAACCCTAAAGGACTGACCTAGGGCCTTGGGGGCTCATCGATTGATGGCCTTGCCTACGTTATACACATAGAGACCTCATAGTTCAACATTATTTGAATTTGTTGTATTTGACAAAAGACTGAGCCATTATTCTATTTGAGAAAACCAATAAGGACTAACCTAATGTCTCAGGGGCCCGTTGATTATGGGCTTTGGCTACGTAGCAAATGCACAGAGACAATGCAGTTTGACCACTCTAACATAGATTGACTCAGACTTCGACTCCGACTCTATTTTTGGAGGTTTTTGATATTTTCTTATGTTTTTTTGGATTTTGATGTTTTATGATTTTTTTGGATTTTTGATGTTTTTTATCATTTTTTTGGATTTTGATGTTTTATGATTTTTTTGAATTTTTGATGGTTTTTATGTTTTTTTTTGGATTTTGATGCTTTAAAAGGCTGATACCATACGTCGGATCCCATGAAGATGTAATTTAAGGAATTGACCCTAGTTAGGTATAGGACCAACTTATTATGCACAATGGGAAGTAGCGAACGAATGCAAAGGATGATCATGAAGGAAAAGGATACTAAATTTCGGTGGTTCTCAGGCCATGGTAAGGATGATAAAGCTTTATTATGGACAGGTGACATGTGCGAATGGATGAGCATAGGATGGAAGACTAGGTGGAGTGATAGTAGACAGAGGAGCATATACTGACTACACATGGCACCTGTTTGCCAATTTTTCACCATGGTACTTATCCAAACTGCCACCGAAGTGGTTTTCACTTTTGGTTTCTCTATGAGTGCATGTAATCCATGACACCAACTCTAAACCACTAGTTGCACGTGGTAGCTATTCACTAGATCACTTTTGGCTTGCACCTATTGGTCCACTTCCTCCTGGGATAGACCTCTTGTACCAAACCTGTGTAAAGTACAAGAGGGGGCGCTTAACGCCTAAAGTGAGATACCCTCCATCTCCCTATGTTGCCTCGCATAGGGCTTTCCTGAAGGATGACAACGATGTCACATTGGCTTGGAAAAGAGAAAATGAGAAGAATGCTCAACACTCTTCTTCTTCTGTTGCTATGGTCCCTCATGTCGCTTCCTCTCGCCCTACTGTGGCGTCATTAGATTTTTCTCCTAAGCGATTGATAGAGAATCCTATGGTTCCCACTTGGTGAAAGCCTAAGTGTCCAACATTTGAACTTCCTGTTCTACCTACGATGCCTAGGCCCATTCGGTATAGTAAGGGGAAGGGTCCTCGTGGGGAGTCCTCTATGTCTCGGCCTCTATGTCCTCCTACTGCTCTTTCCCCCAGGGAAGTGAGTGGGAAGAGGCCCATCATCAAGGCATTGGAGCCCACTCCCCCTGTTATTGCTCCAATCTCTACTCCACCTCTCCCTCCTACTCCCATCCAGGAGTCTCTCCCTCCACCAAAAATGGTTGTGATGGACACTCTGATGGTCAAGCAAGAGCCTTTTGTTCCATCCCAGCTTCTGACCTCTAGCTCTTGGAGTCGCAGGAACCACCTTGCATATGAGCACAAGCGTTTGAAAAAGGCTCTAGCTGCTGAACATGCTACTTTGTAGAGGAAATAAGGGGAATTGATCGCCCTTGTCTCAGGGCTTGCTATTGTGTCCTCCTCTCCTGTCCCCTCTACTTCAATTCAATCAACCTCGGTGTTGATTCTAGCTCCTATTGTGAGTGTAAACGCTCCTGACCCTAAGAGGGTGTAGGTGTTTATTGCTCCTTCAATCGAGCTTCCCCTTTTGATGTCCCTCTCAGACATCCCACCATTCTCAAAGCCTGTGGACATGCCAAACACCTCGATGGTGTCCATCACAATTTTCTCTTCCTCCTCTACATCTTCTACCTCATCTGTGGGGATCTTGCATCCTCCAACGAAGCAGAAGATGGAAGATAGCCCTGATAGCAAAGGGGGTTGAAAGAGGATTCCACCTTCTTTAGAGGGTGGTCCTGCATTAGCATGTGTCATCCTTGTGACGAAAGAATTTTTGGGGTCCCTAGAGTTTGTCACTGCTCTCGAGTCACTCGATGAGCCTAGCAGTGAATCTCGAGTGTTGCCTCCCTCGTCTATTGAGTTAACACATGGCACTCCTGTGAAGTGCATGTTCAACTCTTTACATGAGGTCCCAACCCTTTCAATGATCTTCGCTAAGTTGCTGACCTCTACCCTATAGGAACTGAGTGGAGGATACCCCGAAGAGTCTCCTTCCTTGGCTTTTGTTGCGGGGGGTTGGAGGGTTCCCCCTTGAAATTATTCCCTTGCAGGCTCATCCGCCTTCCTCGTATAATGATCTAGATTGAGAGGATGATGACCTCTTGGTTTATGAGTGTTAGGGGGGTGCCTCTTCTTTATCTGTAGTGTAGTTTGTGTGTGTGTCTTTGTGTTCCCCCGTGCTTGCGTTATGTGTTCTTGGATGACCCTTTTTCACTCTTGTAGGTGCTTGGATACAGGAGTGTTCTTATGTCATACAACTTCCTCTATTTGTGACATCATTCTTCCTCTGTTATGTGTATTAATTTTTGACAATTGGGGATGATGCAAAGTGTTGGGGGAATTTAGGCTTCCCTTCCATGTTGACCCAATTTTTTATTTTTATTTTATTTTCTCATGCATTCTTCATATGGTCTGATATAGTAGGGGGTTGATGATAGTTCATTAATATACCATTATTATACTTATACATTTATGAGCAACTCTGAACCTGAAATATTAGATTTCCCCTATACCCCTTATTCATGATGTCATTGTCTCTTTTTACAGTGTTATTATATTTCTCTCTTCTTTGCTTGATTCGTGATGTTGTGGTGCTCATGTGTTGTCCCTCGCGTGTGTGACAACATTACCATGGTGACATCTTTCTATGTTTCATGGGCCACAACATCACTTTTTCAATCTTGCTTTTCTCTCCTTAGGATGCCATGCGCCTTGTGCTCGGCACACACCATCCTAAGGGGGGGCTATCATGTCAACCTTGATTTCCATAAAATGCATTTGATGGCCAACGAATCTTTTCTTGAAAATATTTTCAATTTTTTTTTCAAAAATCGCATTCTCAATTAGGACCCCTAGTGGAACATGTTTCCTTCGTCATAGGTTCACAAAGAAAGAACTTGAAGAACTTTCCTCTGAGGAGGGAGAAAATTTTCCTATGGGAGAAGTATTGACCTTCCCCTCGTGAGGGGGCATTTTATTCCTTTTGAATTCCTTGATGAAGTGAAAATATTTCAAAAGGATTCCTTGATGTTGAATCGATTTATGAAAAACATCCTTGCACTTTCAAATGTGCATCCCTTGAGTGGACCGATTTTCTTTTGAAGGGTTCTCAAGGGACCCCTTTGAAAGCTCTTCCTTCAATTTTTGACTGTTTGTGTGACTGTAAGCTTATCTTCCTACATGGTTGCTTTTTGTTTTCTAACATGTTTTATCTGTGGATTAACATGTTGCTTTGCAGGTGCGCCTGTGAAGCCACTTTCTAGTCTGACTCTACGAAGTCCCCTTACATTGGACTTCCTTCAAGAGAGATTACCTGGGGGGCACCTTCTTTGCAATTCCAAGGGCCTATGAAGTGCTTGCATCCTGTGGGATTTTTCCATCATTGATCTACGAGCCTTCAATTTACTTTGTTCAACTTTGTAGTTCTAAGGATCTACGAAGTCCTTTGTTCAAACCTCCTCAGGAGAGAGTACCTATGGGGCTATTTTCCTATCTCGTGCTTTCGAGCTTTCCAGACTACAGTCTGCCTCCTCAATAGTTTAGGTATACATTTCTAAACTCTTCGATCTACTTTACTTAACACTCATTAACACTCGTGCTCGCTAAAGTGGGGGAAAAATGTATAGGATTGAATTTGCACCCCTCTTGCAAATTCCCCTTTTACATCCCTCTTCCTTAGAAAATTAAGCCCGATTGTGAAATTCCACATCACCCATCTACAATGAATCCACTTGACACCTGTCTTTTGTGTTGGTGGGTGAATTTTTGTCAGGGACACGAGCATGGTGTGCAGACGTCTGTGCAATGCGCTCCCATCCTTGATAGATTCTTGCATCTGAATTCCATAGGGATGTTACATTCTCCATTAGGAATGAAGCATAATGCCTCTGTGTTGACCAACCAACCCGAAAATGGCTCTTTCCCTCCCATTTTAATCTTCAAATGCCTATCTTGCTCATTCACTTCATCTTTTTAGCAATTCTTGATCTTCTACAATCTCTCTAACATTTTCTTGAGCTTCTACACACCAATTTCATATGTTTGAGCTACTTGTTGCACTACTAGCTTCACATCTCCAACATCACAACATCCTACATATTCTACCATAGAAGCTTCATCTTGGTGCCGAGTGAGGCTGCTTTCGGCATTGTTGTGGTTGTGTCGACTCTACCATTGTTGTGGGCTTGCATTGGACTCTCTCATTGGCCTTGAGTTCCTTTGGTCAAGGGTGGTAACACTTTTTTATATTTTGTTGGATTTGTGTAGCTTTGTGTCTCTTTTAGTGTTTGGTTCTATTTCCATTCCAACATTACTTTCTTTACCATTTTTCTATTTCTCTCTATCTATCTGGCTTTCCGTGGAGGCGGAAACACCAAAGTAGGGATTTGATTGAGGCAAACCCCTATACAGCCCCAACATTTTCTCCAGATCTTATGCATGCAGGCATTGAAGACATTCATTTGCTAGAGGCTCCATTACTTGGGTTTTTGTGAGCGTCTTCTATCTCACATCCTCTTTAACTTTATCATTTGTACTATACTTCATTTCAGTTTTGTTACATTCTATTACCTTCCCGCATTTTGTAAGTTCTTAGCAATCTGATTGTTAGTAGTCACTTTGTTGTTT
>VDFB02035093.1:0-10002 GCA_007258455.2 Sequoia sempervirens
AAGGTAATCTCCAAAGTGATGGAAAATAGGCTCAAGAAAATACTCAAATCAATCATCTCTAAGGAGAAAGTGGGTTTTTTCCACAAAGGTCAATAGTAGAAGGGATAATCATTGTGCAAGCAGCAATCCACTCAATTCAGAAGGCAAAAACAAATAGGTTTATAGTGAAGATGGATATTAGAAAGGCATATGATCAAGTAGACAGGGCTTTCCTCTTGAGGGTGCTTGGAAAATTTGGCTTTTATCCTGCTTGGATTTCATGGGTGAAAAGTTACATTTGTACCCCACGCTACTTAGTATTGATGAATGGTAGCCCCCAAGGTTTTTTCTCTACTAAGCATGGATTAAGACAAGGGAACCCTCTATCCCCTTTTCTTTTTATTATAATGGCAAAAGTTTTAGGCATGTATATTATTAAAATGAGGGTAGATGGGAAATGGAAGGGTATTAATATTGCACCAGATGTTGAGGTTGTCACCCATCAGTAGTTTGTTGATGATACTATGTTGATGGGTGAGTCGTCTTTAAGGGAGGATTATGTCATGAAGACCACTTTTTATAAGTAATATGCAGCTTCAGGTCAGAAAATTAATTGGCACAAATCAGAGCTATACTTCTTTAACACAAAACTAGATAAGCAGCGAGATATTGGTAATGTTCTAGACATAAAAATTGGCAAATTACCTGGTAGATTCTTGGGTACCCCACTATTTGCTGGAGCATGTAAGTCTAACCTTTGGAATCATTTAGTTGATTGTTGCTTGGGAAAAATGAAAGGGTGGAAAGGAATATGGTTATCCTTTGCTAGCCCGATTTTGATGCTTAAATCCATCATTTTTGTGATTCCAATCTTCTCAAAGATGTGTTTAAAACTACCCAAAAAATCATATCTTCCATTGAGAAGAAGATGAGGAATTTTTTTTGGAACGGTAGCTATGAGCAAGATAAAATTCCACTTCTTGCTTGGGACAAGGTGTGTACACAAAATTTACAAGGGGTGCAGGTCTCAGGAAATGGAATTTAATGAATGAAGCAATGGGGGTGAAATTAATTTGGAGTATGTTTAGCAAATCGGATCAAAAAAGGGCTCGGATCTTACAGCAGAAATATCTTGATTCTCAGGAGAAAGAAAGGATCTTGATGATGCAAAACCCTCCAAAGGGGTCGGCAATTTGGAATTTTATGCAATCATGTCGAAAGGTAATTACAAATCATCACTTGGAAATTAGGCTCAAGGGAACAAGCCCTTTTTTGGGAGGAATCTTGGGAAGGTTTTGAAGTTTTTAGAGGTGATGCGAGGCTAGAAGAAATTCGAAGAATCATGGAGGAACAATGGGGTGTAAAAGTAAGATACTTTCTAGAACGAAAGGTAATCGATGGGCAAGAAGTGTGGGGTTGGAAATTGATAGGGGTTTTAAATCTGAATATAGAGCAACAAGAGTTGTTGCAGTCAATTTTGAAAAGGTGGAAAATTGTCATTATTGGTGGTCGAGATGAAGTGGTTTGGTGTGGTTCTAGGAATGATGTGTACAATGTCAAAATAGGCTATAAGTTGTTGGAGAATGCCTAGGTTAAAGCAGATTGGCCGAATTAGTTGTGTTGGAACAAGTTTTTCCTTCCAAAAGCTAGAACCTTTATGTGGTTAGCTTTACATGGGCGCATCTTGATGAGGGAGAGGCTCAAGAGGATCGGTTTTAAGAGACCTTATCAATGTGTCCTATGCAAGCAACATGAAGAAATAGTGGATCATTTGCTACTAATATGTGGTTTCTTGAACATTTTGTTGGAAACACTTTCAAAATAAACTCAATTGGAAAATCCCCTCTCCAACTTCCTTGCTTGCAATGTTTCAAGGGTGGAGGGTGAATGTTAAGAAATCTTCCTTTTCCAACGTATGGCATGTGAGCCCTTCACTGATAATTTGGGAGCTTGGAAGGAATGTAATAGAAGGATCTTCCAAGATAAGAGCTTAGTATAGAAGCTATGATTTCCAAAATAGAGCTAGCTATTTCAGAGGTAGTCAATAAGGTAGTTGAATGGATTAAACCAGAAAGGGGTTGGGTGAAAGAAAATTTTCATGGTGTTGCAAAGGGGAATCTCGATCCTTCTAAGGTGGGGTGTGTCATACAAGATGACCTTGGGAACATTCTAGGTTTTGGAGCTCAAAATTTATTTGATGGTACAAATAATGAGGCAAAAGCACAAGCGGCTTTGCTTGCTGTAAAATTGGTATTTAAATTGGGGTTCAGAAAAGTTCATATGGAAGGAGATTCAAAAATCACAGTCAATGCCATCACTAATGGCAGCTCACAAGTGTGGAAGATTAATAAATTCATCTCTCTCATCAGAAAAAAACTAAGTGCTCTTGAAGACTTTAAGTTGTCTCACACACTACACAGTGGAAATGAGGTAGCTGATTCTCTAGAAAACTGGGTGGTTTCCTAATTGTCATTTGACAATCCACCTATATTTTAAGACTTCCATAGCATTGAGGTAGATCACGTGGGGGTTTGGGGGTTTGTGTTTCTAAGAACTACTCATGGAGGAGAGGGGATTAATCATTGTGGAAATGATACCTCATACCCAATAGTTAGGGGGTGAAGTGAAATGCAATGGAAAAGTTGCATGTTTGGTCACAGAGGGTAGGATTTGAATGAGTTGGCTAGAGGAAGCAGTGTTGGAGGCATGGATGGTAGTTCATTCTTGGTGTAGGTTGTTGGACGGTGTATGGTGCAGTTAGTTGGGCGTTAACAATTTGAGGTTAAGGGTGTTAATTCTTACTCTTGCAATATATAACTAGAGCTTTAGCCCGATGTTGGATATTTCACTGGTCACTTTTGACAACGATTATAGTTTATGTAATTCCCTTGAAAATCAATAAAACTTCACACAAGGTTCCCCTACTTTTTCTAATCAAAAAAACAAATACTTGTAATAAATTTTAACAAATCTTTCAAATATTAGACCTTCTTAATTGATTTACTTTTTGTTTTATCTCAAATATTAAGATACTATGTATTTCAACCAAAGAATGCACTCATTTCTTATAATTTTTAAATAAACTTTAAATTACAAATTTAAATAATTCAAAAATTCAATATATAAATTAATTTATAAATAAATTGTCACTATTAAATTAATTATTTTTCATTGTTGAATACTCTACTACTTGCTAATTTTACTTTTACCATGAATGCTAGAGATACAAAATTAAAGGTAATAAGGAAAAATGACTTCAATTTTTTACCTTAATTATTTTACTACCAATAAAAAATTAATTAAAAAATATTTTTAAAAAAATTATTAAAAATACTCTAACTAAACATCAACATAACATGCTTATTTCTCTAAAAGGAATTATAAAAATATTTTTATTTTTATCAAATTATTCTAGTCGTACATGTGCATGTTTTGGCTCAAAACATGGGACTTTAAGTCATTTTTGTGCATCCTATACAAAAAAAATACTTTTATCATTTGGATATTAGAATTAATTACATATTTGAAAATTAAACATAAAATTATATATTTTTTATTTATGGACTATGTTAAGATTCATGTGTAAGTGCTTCAAATTTTTACTCCAACTATGATAAACTTTGAATTTTAGGAAAAAAGATTTCCACTTTTTGGCAAAAGATGGATCCAAATTCTTGCACTTACCTTGTTAGAGAAATATTTTTTTCATATTCAAATCCTTTAGTATATGTAAAATGATACAAAGTGTAATTTATTAAATATATTATTTATAAAATATAAATTAATGAAATAACTTTTATTGCAAAGAAGTAGAAAAATAATTAGAACTAAAATTCATGTGCATGGTTTGAATTTAGTATCATATTTAATCTTAGCATGAATGTACCTTAAAAGGTGTGTTATAATTTAAATACACTTCTTAATAGAATTTTAGTTTCCATCGTGAAAGGGTAACTAGCTTAGTGATGAAAAATAACACTATTCATAAGTAGGTTCAAGTTTGAATGTCACACCTCATAATGGTACATTTATATGGAATAATAGGGAAGGGGAGGCTTTATCAAAATATTGACATGGTTTTGGTTTCTTATTTTTGGGTGGGTGAAAGATGATTGACTTGCTATGAGATTTTAGATTGGAGAGGATCTAAGCATTGGCCAATCAAATTCTCGACTAACCTTTCAAGAAAATCTAAAAGATAATCCTTCATATTCCAACTGATGTGGCTTCGGGATTTGTCCCTTCATGAACATTTTCCTATTTGTTGGAAATATGGAAAGCCAACTCATGGCACTGCAATGTACACCTTCACTAAGAGGCTTCAATATGTTAAATATATGCTGAAAAGGTGGAACAGGTATCATTTTGGTAATGTTTTTCAAGCTAAGAAGTCAGCCTAAGCTCACTTAGATTCTATTACTAGACAAATCTAGGACCATGGTCTTATTGAAGAAAACTTCAAGCTAGAGGCAACAACTTTAAAAGAGGTGGAGGAATGGGAGTTGCAGGAGGAAATTTTTTGGAAGCAGAAGTCTCATATTGATTAGCTTTAGGAAGGGGATAGAAATACTTCTTTCTTTCATAATTTTGTTAAGGACAAAAGTCATGGTGACCCCATTTCTTCTCTTAGGTCCTCAGAAGGTAATCTTCTTTCTTCCTTTGATGTGATCTCTAAAGAAATTATTCAGTTCTTTTCCTCTTTGTTCACAAAGGACTCTCTTTCCCCTTAGGAGGAAGCCCAAATTTTAAATTGTATTCCTTCTTTGGTTTCTAGTGAGATGAATGACTCTTAGATAAAACATATCTCTTTGAGAGAGTTGGAGGATATAGTGTTCTTATTGAAGAAGGGGAAGGCCACGGTGCTAGATGGATTCCCTGCTAAGTTTTTTCAAGAGTTTTGGGATGTTATCAATTTGGATATTCTCGAGGTTGTTTGGGAATCTTATAGGAACAAGCAAAACCTAAGAGCCATGAATGCTACTTTTCTTGCTCTTATTCCAAAAAGGGAAGGAGTCAATTCTTTGGATCTCTTCATACCCATTGCCTTATGTAATGTTGTGTACAAAATTATTACCAAGATTATTGCAGAATGTCTCAAGCCATGGTTGGGTAGGTTATTTTTTGAAGAACGAGGTGGGTTTGTTGTTGGTAAACAAATTCTTAATGGGATTGTTATTGCAGCGGAAGCTATCCATTACATGGCCTCCTCCAAAGATAAGGCAACGTTTATTAAGATTGATATGGCTAAGGCTTATGATTGAGTTAAATGGGAATTCCTTTCCAAGATCTTGTGGGATTTTGGGTTTGGCGGTGCCTGGATTGATTAGGTTATGAGTTGTGTCACTTCTTCTTTCTTTGTTCTTATCAATGGTGAATCTTTTAAGATTTTTGGTGCGTCTAAGGGTCTTAGGAAAAGTGATCCCTTGTCCCCCTACTTATTTATCCTTATGGATAAAGGTATAGGGAGGTTTATTAAATCTTGTGTGAAGATTGGTATTATTCAAGGTTGGATTTGGGGTAGTAACTTACCCCCCAATCCCATCATCAATTTGTGGATGACACTACCTTGATGGGTATGGCCAAAGTTGAAGAAGTTATGAATCTAAGGACCCTGGATACTTATTTGGCAACCTCAAGATAAATAATTAATGAGGAAAATCCATTTATCTATTTATTTAATACCCCGAAGCTTATTCAAAGGAGAATTTCTCTTCTTACATTCATAGGTTTGAAGGGCTTAACCCTTTGTTTATCTTGTTGTTGTATCCCTTTCCCATTTATCGATCGAGATTCCAAGAGTTTTGGCAAGATGTGTGAGTAAGTTTCAGAAAAGGTGTAGTCATTGGGCGTCACAGTGGCTCTCTCACAGGTGGGGGAGGGTGACTCTTTTGAAGTTGATGGTGCAGGTTCATCCTCTATACAAGTGTTTTGTGCTTTCTACCCCTACCAATTTCATAAAATATTTTAAGAGTCTTTCCTGACAATTTCTTTGGTCTAGAAATCTCTTGGCACAAAAGTGGATTTTGGTTAAGTGGGACATAATTTGTAGGCCAAATCAAGGTGGGCTTGGGCTACATCAAGTTGATCTAAATGGACAGGCTTTGGCAGAAAATTTGTATTGGCGGTGGTGTTCTCAATAGCATCAAAAGTGGGCCAAAATTCTTACTTTAAAGTATTTAAGGAGGGGTGGAGAGTGAGGAAGTTCCTAAATTGAACCTTTTGGGGAATGGTTTTATGATTTGGGCTACCCTTTTAAGGGTTCTATGATTTGGGCTACCCTTAAAAGGGGAGCTAAGCTTGTTAAGCAAGGTTTGTTTTGGATCTAAAATAGGGGCTTTGAAGCTTTATTTTGGTTTGACTCTTGGGATGGGCATCCTCCTCTCATGTCAACTCATCCTTATTTGCAAGCCTTATGTAGGGTGTTCCTTGATATCGGTTGGCGTAAAGTGGTTGACTACAAGTCTGCTTAAGTTTTGCATTAGGTTATTGTGTATAGATGGAAGGATCCCCAAGAGTAGCCTCTTGGGGGATCGATTGAGGAGTGTTAGGAGCTAGCTAATATTCTAGCTAGAAGAGTTTGCATTTCTCTTCCAGGTAAGGATGTCCTTGCTTGGGGGCCTAACCCGAAAGGTAATTTTTCAATTGCTTCTAGGTACCAAGTGTTGGACAAGCAATTGTTCAGATGCGGTGATTTCCCTTGGTGGAAGAAGGTTTGGAATAAGTTATCCTGGCTTAAGTGTAACTTCTTCTCTTGGCTTGTAGTGCAGAATAAGTGCCTCACTAGGAGAATCTTCGGAGGAGGGGATTTTAGGGTCCCTCTATGTGTGTCATGTGCACTTTCCATGAAGAGAATGCTTTTCATCTCTTCTTTCAGTGTTCCTTTGCTAGGATCATTTCGTATTTATGGTGGGATGTTTGGAATTAGGCATGTAGACACTCTCCCTCTTTGGATGAATTTTGGAATGGGTTGGGGAATCCTCCTACTAAGTCAGCTTTTCTTCATGTTTCTTGGAAAATCGGTCCCAGTTTGATTATTCATAATATCTAGTTGGAACGGAATTGTAGGATTTTTTTGGATTTGAAGTTTCAGGTGCAACAACTATGGCTGAGGTTCTTGGGGGTTCTTCAGGAAACTCTTGTGGCTAAATGTGAATTATATGTCCCTTTTGATCTTGATGATATGAAGGTGGTCCAGGATTTGGGGCTTCCTATTTGTGATCGGAGTGGTTCTTAGCCTAGGCTGAGATGGCTTGCTAAAGGGAGATCCAGAGAAGTGGCTTTTGGTGTCCCCCTCCTCCTAGGGTGTTAAAAATTAACACAAATGGTTCTTCTAGAGGTAATCCTGGGCATGCTATTGTTGGTGGGGTTGGAAAAGACACTTCAGGGGTGGTGATTCTCTTCTTCTTTATTTATAGAGGTTTGCAAACCAACAATTTTATTGAGGCTTTATCTATTCTTTTGGCTTTAAAATGAGCTTGTGCCCTTGGTTGGAGAAGGATAATTTGTGAGTCTGATTCACAAATTATTGTTGACATGGTGAATAGGAGGAATTTTGAAGGGGTGCATTGGCATTTGGCTATTGTGGTCAAGAAAATCATTTCTCTAGGTGAAGCTTTGGATTCTATCACCTTTTGACATATTCCATGGGATTCATGGAATAAGGTGGTTGATGGGTTGGCTGAATGGGCGTTTGATCAGATGGGGACTTGAAGTATGGATGACTGGGGTAGCCTTTTGGAGGACCTTTCTCAGGGGTTGGAGGAGCTTGATATGGAGGATATGAGATGTTTTTTGAGGGCTTCTTGATGGCTCAACTTTTAGTCTTTGACTCCAAGTGGGTCTGTTGTCTTTCTTTGCTTTGTACTACTCTGGATCAATAAAAAATTTACTCTCTTTTTATTAAAAAAATTGTCACTAACTTCATTTATTCTTCTATTTTAATTAAATAGTTATCATTAATTATTTAATTAACATCAAACACCCTTCTCATATTAAAATATTGTTACAAATTATTTAATTAAACCACTTTCCCGCTTCTAGATTAAATAATTAGATTAATTATTTAATTCTCCAATATTGACTCAAAATGATCCACTAATAAATAAAATTTTATTTATTGATTCAATATTTACTTGCACATTCCTCCAAAGATTAATTAATTATTTAATTAATTAATTATCCTCTCACACTTTGACAAATCAATCAATCCCATTAATTATTCAATCAAATCAGTTGACCAATCAATCAATCCCATTGATTATTCAATCAAATCAGTTGACTAACAAATCAATCCCATTGATTGTTCAATCCCACTAATTGATCAATTAATTTCCACTAATTATCCAATCAATCCAATTAACTCTCCAATCTATTTCCTCTCAACAGACCTTGACCGTTGATCTTCATCTTTGATATTTGAATTTGGATTGTTCATTTGAAATAATCATTTTTATAAAAGCAAGCCTTCATTGTACATTGTTGGCTAACCAAAAACTCTTATACTTTGGTTTGCATCATTTGTGATCATCACATATACTTTGAAGCTTATAGCGAAAGATTAGCATACCCATTTCTAAGAGCAAAAGCATACTAAGAAGAACAATGAAAGTCATCCATGGCAATACAATGAAGGTGAAGGTATGATTTATTTGAAATATGGTTTTATCTATTATTACATATTTTCCATTGATTATATTGAATCTTATTGAGTGTAGGGCTGTAGATTGTGGTTGTTTGCATTGTTTCCTATCATCTCTATGACCTCATGGTCGATTTTCCAACTTACATTTTGGTGAACTCAACATGAACCTCACATTTTTAACAAATTATGTACGGATTTAAGTTTTTGTGAAGCTACAACTACTGTGACACAACTAAAAAATATAGTGGTACAATCATGGAAAATTGCTACACAATCATAGGGTCCTAAACCACATTCACCTAACTTTTCAATGCAATTGCCAATCCAAGTGACACATACATAGTTTGTTGTGTCATACCCATCACTTTTCTCTTTTGTTTCTTTTGCGGGTTTTGACCTGGTCTACTACATTTGTACAATCATACATCACAATTGACAAATAGAACACCACAGTCGCCTTCCCAAACACCACAATTGAGGCTTACTACATCGCGGTCACTTTCCTATGTGATACATTCAGTCCCTCCTACACTATAACTGACTGATAAAAACATAAAGTTAAATTGATGATGAACTATGTTGATTAATGATTTTTATTAGTAGGTTAGGGTTTTCATGTTACTAATCCATTTCTTTTAGCTTGTGGCATTTTTTAAATTATCTAACACACATTTCAATTTTGGTGCCTAAAATGGACATGATTGTTATACACTTCAATTTTGGTGTTTAAAAAGAACACAATCTTTCACATTTGTTTTTGGTGATCCTAAAATGAACAAGATAAATATCATTTTCTATCTGGGTTAAAATTGAGAGTGTGTTTGAACATGTCATCTTTCTTTTGGTGTATTAAAATGAGCAGATAAATTGCATACTTCATTTGATGTTATTAAAAAGAACCAGTGATTTTTGTCTCTTGTGCACTTGCACATGAAGAAGTGTTGTTCATAGTATCCTCTCCCCTCACGCACTTGTGTGATCCTAGGTGATGAGAAATAGCAGCATTAACCTTCACCATTTCTTTAAGTAGGAAGCCTGCCTTAAGATACATCTTTGGAGAACTCAGGGGTTTGACCTCAAGCAACATTTTTGGGTGTGCTATATAAATTGGTTGTGAGAAAAATTTGTAGGTCCATTCATGCATGTAGCACTCTAGACTTGCGTTAGGGACTATGATTTTATGATTTCCCAAGGCGGTGTTTGAGAGGTCAATGGTGTTCACCAATATTCTACCCACTAAAAACCTTTTGTTTTAGAGGCAATTAAAGTCCTACGAATGTAACTAATAAAGTGGTCCAAGGGATGTGCATCATATCCTGAAGCTACTCACCACGTCTTCTCTTAGGTCAAAGTAGAATCTTCTTGAGTTACTAGTAATAGTG